>JAODAL010014819.1:57500-86107 GCA_025379985.1 Phyllomedusa bahiana | reverse complement strand
ATTATTATGTGTTTTATATGTACTTGTTATTGGCGACTGCGAAAAGAAATTTACTGTTCAAAGGTTTAAATGAGTGTATAATGTGTTAATAATAAACCTTAAAAAACGGCGGGGGGTTTTTGTATTGCCATATTTACCCCAATTTTGGGTATACTTTAAAAAAAGGGCAACAGGATATTGATTTCCCAAAAATTAGGGAATAAAATGTCATGGGGATAAAATGAAAATACAACAAAAAAAGTTGAGCCCAAAATTGGTATGTACCCTACTGTATTATATGTATTGTGTGTATTGTGTATTATATGTATTGTAAAATTCTGTTTTCATGGTATAATGTACTGTGTTTCTGATAAAATGTGAAATTTACTGTGTTAAAATTTTGTTTTTTAAATTACTGTTTTTATTTTAGTGTAATATGTACTGTGCCGATTATGTATTTTTAAATTACTTTTATTTTGATTTTGATAGTAGTTTATAATGTGTTATATCATGTGTATTTTGTTTAATGTCCTGTTTTATTTTTGTGTTTTAAAAATGAAATTGAGTTGTATTTTGTTTTATTGTACTGTGCGATTTTTGGTTATAATGACTGTGATAAATAGTGTATTTTGTATTTTTCTGTGCGATATGTGTAATATGTACTTGGTAATTTTGTTTTAATGCTGTGTAAACATGTGTATTAATGTATATGTTTCGGGTTTTTTAAAATGTTTTTATAGGGTTTAAAGTGTTATTATGTGTATTGTGTTTTAAATATATTGATTTAGGGAATTATGTACTGTGTAAAGTGTTTTTTAAAGTACTTTTATATTATTGATTAATGTATTGTGTTAAAAGTTTTTTATAGTACTGTGCGATTATTGTTTTATATGTACTGGTTATAATGTTTTTAAATTGTACTGTAGATTACTTGAAAAATTTACTGTGCGTTTAGTGTTTTAAAATTTTACGGTTATATTGTGTATTAATGTATGTGCAAAAATGTGTATTATATTACTGTGCGTTTAAATGTGTATATAATGTACCTGTGTGTCTGATACATGTGTATATAATGTACCTGTGTGTCTGATACATGTGTATATAATGTACCTGTGTGTCTGATACCTGTGTACACAATGTACCTGTGTGTTTGATACATGTGTATATAATGTACCTGTATCTGATATATGTGTATATAATGTACCTGTATCTGATATATGTGTATATAATGTAACTGTGTCTGATACATGTGTATACAATGTACCTGTGTGTCTGATACATGTGTATATATTGTACCTGTGTGTCTGATACATGTGTATACAATGTACGTGTCTGATACATGTGTATATAATGTACCTGTGTCTGATACATGTGTATATAATGTACCTGTGTGTCTGATACATGTGTATACAATGTACCTGAGTTGTTCTGATACCATTGTAATACAATGTACGTGTGTGGTCTGATACACGATAATATATTGTACCTGTGTGTCTGATACATGTGTATACAATGTACCTGTGTGTCTGATACATGTGTATATAATGTACCTGTGTGTCTGATACATGTGTATATATTGTACCTGAGTGTCTGATACATGTGTATATAATGTACCTGTGTGTCTGATACATGTGTATATAATGTACCTGAGTGTCTGATACATGTGAAATATAGTACCTGTTGTGTCCTTGATACATGTGTATTAAACTACCTCGGTGTGTCTGATACATTAGTAATATTGTACCTGTGTGTCTGATAATGTGTATACAATTTACGTGTCTAGATACATGTGTAAATAAAATACAATGTACCAGTGTCTGATACATGTGTATATAAATGTACATGAATGTGTCTGATATATGTGTGATATGATGAACCTGTGTCTGATACATGTGTATAATCTTTACGTGTCTGATACATGTGTATATAATGTACGCGAGTATCTGATACATGTGTATATAAAACCTGTGTCTGACATATGTATATAAAATGTACCTATGTGTCTGATACATTGTATATAATGAACCTGTTCTGATACAATGTGTATATAATGTACCTGTGTGTCTGATACATGTGATAAATTGTACTTGTCTGATACATGTATTAATGTACATGAGTGTCTGATATATGTGATATAATGTACCTGTGTCTGATATATGGTGTATATAATGTACCTGAGTGTCTGCTATATGTGTATATAATGTACCTGTGTGTCTGATATATGTGTATATAATGTACCTGTGTGTCTGATACATGTGTATATAATGTACCTCAGTATCTGATACATGTGTATATATTGTACCTGATTGTCTGATACATGTGTATATAAGTCCTGTGACTATCATATGGTATACAATGTACCTGTGTGTCTAAAACATGTGTATATAATGTACCTGTGTCTGATAAATGTTATATAATGTACCTGTGTGTCTGATACATGTGGATACAATGTACCTCAGTATCTGATACATGTGTATATATTGTACCTGATTGTCTGATACATGTGTATATAATGTACCTGTGTCTGATATATGTGTATACAATGTACCTGTGTGTCTAAAACATGTGTATATAATGTACCTGTGTCTGATATATGTGTATATAATGTACCTGTGTGTCTGATACATGTGTATACAATGTACCTCAGTATCTGATACATGTGTATATATTGTACCTGATTGTCTGATACATGTGTATATAATGTACCTGTGTCTGATATATGTGTATACAATGTACCTGTGTGTCTAAAACATGTGTATATAATGTACCTGTGTCTGATATAATGTGAATATAATTACCTGTTGGTCCGGATACATGTGTATATAATGTACCTGTGTCTGATACCTGTGTATACAATGTACCTGTGTGTCTGATACATGTGTATATAATGTACCTGTATCTGATATATGTGTATATAATGTACCTGTATCTGATATATGTGTATATAATGTAACTGTGTCTGATACATGTGTATACAATGTACCTGTGTCTGATACATGTGTATACAATGTACCTGAGTGTCTGATACATGTGTATACAATGTACCTGAGTGTCTGATACATGTGTATATAAATGTAACCTGATGTCCTGATAACATTGTCATATAATGTACCTTTCCTGATACATGTGTATATAAGTACCTGAGTGTCTGATACATGGTATATAATGTATCTGTGGTCCTGATTAATGTGTAATATAATTTATCCCTGTTGTTCTGATTACATGGTGTATACAATGTACTGTTGTCTGATACATGTGTAAATACAATTACCTCTGGTCTGATACATGTGTATATAATGTACCTGTGTGTCTGATACATGTGTATATAATGTACTTGTGTCTGATACATGTGTATATATTGTACCTGATTGTCTGATACATGTGTATATAATGTACCTGTGGTCCTGATACAAGTGTATATAATGTACCTGAGTGTCTGATACATGTGTAATATTGTACCTGTGTGCTGATACATATCTCTATAATGTACCAGTGTGTCTGATACATGTGTATATATTGTACCTGTGTGTCTGATACATGTGTATATAATGTACCTGTGTGTCTGATACATGTGTATATATTGTACCTGTGTGTCTGATACATGTGTATACAATGTACGTGTCTGATACATGTGTATACAATGTACCTGTGTCTGATAAGTGTGTATATAAATGGTTACCTGTTTGTCTGATACAATGTGTATATAATGACCTGTGTGTCTGATACATGTATATACAATGTACCAGTGTGTCCCTGATACATGTGGTATATAATTACCGTGTGTCTGATACATGTGTAATATAATTTACCTGAGTGTCTGATACAAGTGTATATAATGTACCTGTTGTCCTGAAACATTGTATATAATGTACCGGATTGTCTGAAACATGTGTATATATTGTACCTGTGTGTCTGATACATGTGTATACATTTTAACTGTGTGTCTGATACATGGTATATATTCGACCTGTGTGTCCTGATACATGTGTAGTACAATGTACCTGTGTCTGAATACAAGTGTATACAAGTACCTGTGTCTGATACATGTGTAATATAATGTACATGAGTGTCCTGATATATGTGTATATCATGATACCTGTGTCCTGGATTATATGTGTATATAATGTACTGTGTCTGATACATGTGTATACAATGTACTGTGTCTGATACTTGTGTATATAATGTACACGAGTATTTGATACTGTGTAATATAAATGTACCTGTTCTGACATATGTGTATATAATGTCATGTGTGTCGATACATGTGTAATATAATTACCTGTGTCTGATACATGTGTATATAAGGTACCTGAGTGTCTTGATATATGTGTATATAATGTACCGTGTGTCTGATACAAGTATATATGGACCTGTGTCCTGATACATGTGTATATAATGTACCTGTGTGTCTGATACATGTGTATATAATGTACCTGTGTGTCTGAACCATGTTTATATATATGTACCGTTGTCCTGATACATATCTATATAATGTACCTGTGTGTCTGATATATGTGTATATAATGTACCTGAGTATCTGATACATGTGTATATAATGTACCTGTATCTGATACATGTGTATATAATGTACCTGAGTGTCTGATACATGTGTATATAATGTACCTGTGTCTGATACATGTGTATATAATGTACCTGTTCTGATACATGTGTATATAATGTACCTGTTGCTGATACAATGTTATATAACTGTATCCTGTGTGTCTGATACGTGTGTATATAATGTGCCCGTGCGTCTGATACGTGTGTATATAATGTACCCGTGCGTCTGATACGTGTGTATATAATGTACCCGAGCGTCTGACACATGTGTATATAATGTACCTGTGTCTGGTGCATGTGTATATGTGTAAAAAAGGATAAAGTGGTCATTATAATGTGACTGAACTATGTAGTTGTTGCAGCTATTTAGTGAATTTTGCATTATGAGACTTCTGTAAGTTGCGCTCCTTCTGCTATTGAACCAGTAAAGAGTAGACTCTCGGACGTTGGGTCTGTGCTCCTTCTTAGACTTCCTCTATGGTATATAACAGCTGTAGCTGTAATTTTGCCATTGGTTGGTCTCCAGAGGATGGTAGGGTTAGGTTGGCACCCGCTAGGTCTCCTCACATCCCTTCCAGAATCAGATCTTTACCTTCAATCGAACCCTCTCACTGCAAATTAAATGCACTGATGAGTATTGATTCAGAGCACTGCCATGGCTGGAAGTTAAGATTTTCCCATCACAAAAGGAGTGCAAGGCACAGGCGCAGGCGGCCAAATGAATTCCGACAGCCAGCGGATAATCAGAAATCCTTCTAAGGCCAAACGAGCTGTTAATATATTCATGAAGTGGGGGAGGGGGGGGGGTGCATTAATTATGTATTAAACTTTACTTTGTGCGTGTGCTGCGATAATTGATAACATTTAATCCAGGATCTAACAGGAAACCATATGACTTTAAACAAGTGTATGAGACGCCGAGGTACTGTATATATTGATAAGTTAGACACCGAGGTATAGTACATACACGGGTAAGAGTCAATCAGGTACATTATATACACATGTATCAAGCACAAAGGTACATTATATACAGATATAATACACATTCAGGGCCCCGGAGCAGATGGATGTCACTGCACCTCTGCTAACCCTACTGTGTATGGGGCCCCGAAGCAGACGGATGTCACTGCAGTTCTGCTAACCCTACTGTGTATGGGGCCCTGGAGCAGATGGATGTCACTGCACCTCTGCTAACCCTACTGTATATGGGGCCCCGGAGCAGACGGATGTCACTGCACCTCTGCTAACCCTACTGTGTATGGGCCCCGGAGCAGACGGATGTCACTGCACCTCTGCTAACCCTACTGTGTATGGGGCCCCGGAGCAGACGGATGTCACCGCACCTCTGCTAACCCTACTGTGTATGGGGCCCCGGAGCAGACGGATGTCACCGCACCTCTGCTAACCCTACTGTGTATGGGGCCCCGGAGCAGAGGGATGTCACTGCACCTCTGCTAACCCTACTGTGTATGGGGCCCCGGAGCAGACGGATGTCACCGCACCTCTGCTAACCCTCCTGTGTATGGGGCCCCGGAGCAGACGGATGTCACTGCACCTCTGCTAACCCTACTGTGTATGGACCCCGGAGCAGATGGCTGTCACCGCACCTCTGCTAACCCTACTGTGTATGGAACCCTGGAGCATAGGGATGTCACTGCACCTCTGCTAACCCTTAGGTGTATGGGGCCCCGGAGCAGATGGATGTCACTGCACCTCTGCTAACTCTACTGTGTATGGGGCCCAGAGCAGATGGATGTCACTGCACCTCTGCTAACCCTACTGTGTATGGGGCCCAGAGCAGACAGATGTCACTGCACCTCTGCTAACCCTACTGTGTATGGGGCCCCAGAGGATATGAATGTCACTGCTCCTCTGCTAACCCTACTGTGTATGGGGCCCCGGGGCAGACGGATGTCACTGAACCCCTGCTAACCCTACTGTGTATGGGGCCCCGGAGCAGACGGATGTCACTGCACCTCTGCTAATCCTAATGCATGTGGGGCCCCGGAGCAAACATCTACTCCCGATATTGCCATAAGAATTGAAGCTTTTGCAGCAGGTATTGTAGGTGACCAGCAGGTAAAGTGATGGAAGGCAGATATGTGCCAAGACTTCTGTTTTCATTCCCTAGGATAAGTGGGCCCATCCAGCAGTACATCTCAGACTTTGCATCTAGCTGAATTGCAGCAGGAGAACTGCAATGTATGTGCCACCGAAGCCCCAGGAGCTTGTGGGGGAAAAGAGCATTTTTAGTCAGTGACGGTAGGCTACTGACGTGTTACTAGATCCCCTGTAGCTTAAGTGGGCTCTTTTTCTGGTTCGGCTGTAGTGAGGGTGTGAGGCCGTCCCCACTGTCCCGTCCAGGTTTTACTGGACCTCTTGAGGCCATTAAAGCCTGCTGCTCCCAGACCTCAGATGAGGGGTGTAAACCTAAGTACTGTGTTGCTCTACAGCAGGCATCCTCAAACTGCGGCCTTCCAGCTGATGGGAAACTACCCCTCCCATCATGCCCATGGTTACAGATTATATAAATGCATGATGGGAGTTGTAGTTTCCCAACAGCTGGAGGGTGCAGTTTGAGGATGCCAGCTCTACAGTATGCTGCAGTGAGAAACAGAGGGAAGAGCTCTGGAAAGCAGACTGGATACTCTGCCCATGGACTAATTCACCACTACCCGGTTGTATATGAACTGTATGACTTGCTTAAGCTGAAGATAAGCTGTATATTTCTGCTGCCTTATGTTAAATGGCTGCTGTAAAGCCTCCCGCTGGGATGTTTTTGTGTTGCTGCTGTTGTTTTTTTGCCATGGTGTAATAAAACCCTATTTGTTTTAGCATCCAAATCTGTTTGTGTCGACTATTATTCCAGCTATCTCCCACCACTATATATATATATATATATATATATATGCAAAATGCAGTACTTAAATAGAATGAGAAAATGCTTCTCAAGCAAAGGCTCCAAATGTTGTTGTATATAGTGTGTATGTATATATGGTGTATATACACTCACCGGCCACTTTATTAGGTACACCTGTCCAACTGCTCGTTAACACTTAATTTCTAATCAGCCAGTCACATGGCGGCAACTCAGTGCATTTAGGCATGTAGACATGGTCAAGACAATCTCCTGCAGTTCAAACCGAGCATCAGTATGGGGAAGAAAGGTGATTTGAGTGCCTTTGAACGTGGCATGGTTGTTGGTGCCAGAAGGGCTGGTCTGAGTATTTCAGAAACTGCTGATCTCCTGGGATTTTCACGCACAACCATCTCTAGGGTTTACAGAGAATGGGCCGAAAAAGAAAAAAACATCCAGTGAGCGGCAGTCCTGTGGGCGGAAATGCCTTGTTGATGCCAGAGGTCAAAGGAGAATGGGCAGACTGGTTCGAGCTGATAGAAAGGCAACAGTGACTCAAATAGCCACCCGTTACAACCAAGGTAGGCAGAAGAGCATCTCTGAACGCACAGTACGGCCAACTTTGAGGCAGATGGGCTACAGCAGCAGAAGACCACACTGGGTGCCACTCCTTTCAGCTAAGAACAGGAAACTGAGGCTCCAATTTGCCCAAGCTCATCGAAATTGGACAGTAGAAGATTGGAAAAACGTTGCCTGGTCTGATGAGTCTCGATTTCTGCTGTGACATTCGGATGGTAGGGTCAGAATTTGGCGTCAACAACATGAAAGCATGGATCCATCCTGCCTTGTATCAACGGTTCAGGCTGGTGGTGGTGGTGTCATGGTGTGGGGAATATTTTCTTGGCACTCTTTGGGCCCCTTGGTACCAATTGAGCATCGTTGCAACACCTTGTTGAATCTATGCCACGAAGAATTGAGGCAGTTCTGAAGGCAAAAGGGGGTCCAACCCGTTACTAGCATGGTGTACCTAATAAAGTGGCCGGTGAGTGTATGTATGTATATAGTGTGTATGTATATATAGTGTGTGTCTATATATAATGTGTGTATATGTATATACAGTGTATGTATAGTGTATGTATGTATATATATTGTGTATATATAGTGTATATATAGCATGTATGTGTATATATAGTGTGTATGTATACATAGTGTGTGTATATATAGTGTATGTATATATAGTGTATGTATATGTAGTGTGTATGTAAGTGTGTATGTATGTGTATATATAGTGTACATATATATACACAGTATGTGTATATATATATATATATATATATATATATATATATAGTGTGTGTATGTATAGTGTACGTGTGTATGTATATGTAGTGGATATATAGTGTGTGTGTATGTATATGTAGTGGATATATAGTGTGTATGTATGTGTGTGTATATATATATGCCATTTACGCACCTCCAGGGTATCCATACATGTATACGCCTGACCTTTATATCCTGGGATGCTGTCTGTTATTGGTGGTCATCACAGTCCCATTGGAAGTAGGGTTAGTCTGATGTTAATGCAACATTTATCTCCTTGACTATCCCTACAAATGTGGCAGTGTCTGTTTCTCACAGCAGTACTTTTTCTCCCACCTGTCTTATGTGTAACAGTGTCCTAGTCACAGTCATACCTAAAATGTAATGCTGTTGGGTTTTTCATGCAAATTTTTCTCAAGTGGTAAATTATAAAATTCCAATTTCTAGCTGCAAAATTCTGTTTTGATAGTGTCTGTGGACCTAAATCTATAAAACCGTGAGCTATCCCATTACCCCCAATATGGCAATGAACGGGTTAGTCTCCAGTTGCAGATGAAAGAGGCGCTTAGGATCGGAGCGGTCTGACTCACGGCTTTTACACATCACGCAGCACAGGGAGACATTCTTCCTAATTCAGAAGCAATTCTCGTGCAGAAATGCGGCCCCGAATTCTGCTTTGGGGGTTATTATTCTGTACAGAACTCATGCAAATACAAAAACCAGCCTAAGGGTACTGACGAGCTCTACAAGGAGCCTCAGGGAGACAGTGGTGCTCAGCGGACGTAGCCAGGCTCAATTTGTTATTTCATGGTCTTTTCTCTGCGCAGTGTAAAAGGACTCTCAGCAGCCCAATGAGGAACCGCAGATAACCCCTGGTGCCAAACTCCGCTCCGCTGCCAGGGGGGCAGCTCCAACTGCAGATACCCCATTGTGCCAAACTCCGCTCCGCTGCAAGGGGGGCAACTCCAACTGCAGATACCCCATTGTACCAAACTCCGCTCCGCTGCCAGGGGGGCAGCTCCAACTGCAGATACCCCATTGTGCCAAACTCCGCTCCGCTGCAAGGGGGGCAGCTCCAACTGCAGATACCTCATTGTGACAAACTCTGCTCCGCTGCAAGGGGGGCAGCTCCAACTGCAGATACCTCATTGTGACAAACTCTGCTCCGCTGCAAGGGGGGCAGCTCCAACTGCAGATACCCCATTGTGACAAACTCTGCTCCGCTGCAAGGGGGGCAGCTCCAACTGCAGATACCTCATTGTGCCAAACTCCGCTCTGCTACAAGGGGGGCAGCTCCAACTGCAGATACCCCATTGTGCCAAACTCCGCTCCGCTGCAAGGGGGGCAGCTCCAACTGCAGATACCCCATTGTGACAAACTCCGCTCCGCTGCAAGGGGGTCAGCTCCAACTGCAGATACCCCAATGTGACAAACTCTGCTCCGCTGCAAGGGGGGCAGCTCCAACTGCAGATACCCCACTGTGACAAACTCCGCTCCGCTGCAAGGGGGGCAGCTCCAACTGCAGATACCCCATTGTGCCAAACTCCACTCCGCTGCAAGGGGGTCAGCTCCAACTGCAGATAACCCATTGTGCCAAACTCCGCTCCGCTGCAAGGGGGGCAGCTCCAACTGCAGATACCCCATTGTGCAGAACTCCGCTCCCCTGCAAGGGGGGCAGCTCCAACTGCAGATACCCCATTGTGCCAAACTCCGCTCCGCTGCAAGGGGGGCAGCTCCAACTGCAGATACCCCTTGTGCCAAACTCCGCTCCGCTGCAAGGGGGGCAGCTCCAACTGCAGATACCCCATTGTGCCAAACTCCGCTCCGCTGCAAGGGGGGCAGCTCCAACGGCAGAGACCCCATCGTGCCTTCCTCCACTCCGCTCCGCTGCAAGGGGGGCAGTTCCCACTGCAGATACCTCATTGTGACAAACTCCGCGCCGCTGCAAGGGGGTCAGCTCCAACTGCAGATACCCCATTGTGCCAAACTCCGCTCCGCTGCAGGTGGGGAAGCTCCATGCTAAGTGCTTTGTGGCAGATGAAGCGTTAATGAGGCGCAGAAAGAATCCATGAGGCGCAGCGCACACTGTGCTTGATATATTAAGCAACATGTCATTACTCACAGGAGCAGCATTAATTACAATGTCAGGGCTCCCACTTATCTTATAATTAAGAGACTGCATTACATATTTAATCCCTTCACTCCCATAGATGCCGAGCGCGCTCGCTGTGTGCCTGGTTGAGAGGGGGAGCACGCACATAATGGGAAGAAGGCAACGGGAGAACGATGATCTGCGAGGACACGGCAGCAAATGGAAAAAAAGGGAGACAAGTTATCAAAATGGTTATCTCCGCATGTAACTGTACACATCTAAAAGGGGGGGCGGACAAACGGCATGTGCTGAGGATACAAAAGAGGTGCCAACAAGCCGTCCTATCCATTGGGCACACAAGGTGGTTGCTCAAAGGTCTCAGGTGGTTAGAGGTACGTCCTGACAATCCAGGGCACATGCCCTGAATCCCAGGCTCAGAAATGATTATTTAAAGGGGTTGTCTCACTACAGGGATCGCTGCTTTTTATGTTAAAGATCTTGCAATATGTGTCCATTAACAATGTCCCACCTATTCCTAGATATCCCCTCTTGTATGGGCTGCATCAGCTCCTCAGGTCGCTATAGCTACAGACCTGTTCAATCTCTGCTGATAGGCTTTCAGCACTGGTTGCTATAGCTACAGACCTGTTCAATCTCTCATGATAGGCAGCAAGCGCTGGTTGCTATAGCTACAGACCTGTTCAATCTCTCATGATAGGCTGCCAGCACTGGTTGCTATAGCTACACACCTGTTCAATCTTTCATGATAGGCTGCCAGCTCTGGTTGCTATAGCTACAGACCTGTTCAATGTCTCATGATAGGCTGCCAGCGCTGGTTGCTATAGCTACAGACCTGTTCAATCTCTCCTGATAGGCTTTCAGCACTGGTTGCTACAGCTACAGACCTGTTCAATCTCTCTTGATAGGATGCCAGCGCTGCTTGCTATAGCTACAGACCTGTTCAATTTCTCCTGATAGGCTGTCAGCGCTGGTTGCTATAGCTACAGACCTGTTCAATCTCTCCTGAAAGGCTGCCAGCACTGGTTGCTTTAGCTACAGACCTGTTCAAATTCTCCTGATAGGCTGCCAGCATCGGTCGCTATAGCTACAGACCTGTTCCAACTCTCCGGTTAGGCTGTCAGTGCTGGTCCCTATAGCTACAGACCTGTTCAATCTCTCCTGATAGGCTGCCAGCACTGGTCGCTATAGCTACAGACCTGTTCCTTCTCTCCTGATAGCCTGCAAGCACTGGTTGCTATAGCTACAGACCTGTTCAAGCTCTCCTGATAGGCTGCCAGCACTGGTCGCTATAGCTACAGACCTGTTCCATCTCTCCTGATAGGATGCCAGTGCTGGTTGCTATAGCTACAGACCTGTTCAAGCTCTCCCGATAGGCTGCCAGCACTGGTGCCAGACCTGGCTTCTACTGCAGCCTAGTAGAAGCCAGTAAACAGGCCCCTGAATTCAAAGTGAAACCAAGAAAACAGGACTGAGGTGAGATGAATCAATGTAGTGAGACAACCCCTTTAACTTGTTTGTGCATACCCAGGATGTACAGATATAAAAAAAAAATATGGAGGAGTAGGGAGCCATCGGTCGTAAATCCTTTTCAGCCATAGGCTGCTTTCGGCCTACAGCCTACTAGGTGTCATGTGCACATTTTGATCATTGATAATGTCTTCTAACCATTTGTATGTATGTATATATATATATATATATATATATATATATATATACTCTCTATATATATACTCTTATATATACTCTTATATATATTCTTGCAACTCCACTGTTGTGTTGGCGCTGGTCTGCTGGAGAAAGCTGGGCATGATTGAGCGTGCATGGATAAAGGTGTGGTCGGGTGTGATTTCATGCACTCATGCCCGTGGGCCCATAAGGCTATTAGGACAACCGTGGGAGCAAAGTATATGGTATAAAAGATTTACATCCCCAGGTCTCACTACTGGAGCCCACCTTATCGGAATACAACATACCTACTGAAACATTAAGGGTATATTCACACGGGGTAATTGCGGCACGCATTTCGCTGCGTATTTGTGCTTTAATACGGCCGAAATGCGTGCCACAATTATGGTAATTCATAGCTCTCACAGAGAGCTATGAATTACGCCTCATCTCCCCTGGCGTACAATACGATCATATTGTACAGTTGGGGGAGAAAACTAATCACTTCTTTGTGGCGCTTACGTGCTGCTTATAATGGAAGTGAATGGGGCCAGTCTCCCGTCCTTGGATGTACACACTAATCAGCACGTGCTTCCAAAACACACGGCGTACTATGCACACGTACAATATGCCATGTGAGCATACCCTTAGTGTACATGACAAGTTGTAGCTGAGGCGGTTGCTTGGCTTGTAAATTTGATCTCAGCTCTTTGGTTGGGTTTTTATGACTTTAGTTATGCTTATTTTGATGCATAAAATGCACATTTTATTTGTCCTTAATGCACCAAAATATCCATAAAAAAAAATCACTGTTCCACGATGCTTTTTCTTAAAAAAAAAAAAAAAAAAACTGGAGTGCATGTCACTTTTTTGTGCATAATGTGTGTTTCACGCATGTAATTTTAGAATACGAAGTCAATGGGGATTGCAAAAAACTGCCCCAAATTACGCAGGTACTTTGTCGACGCTTATTTTGGGATATATCTTGACACCTAAGGCTGGGTTCATACCACGGGGGTTTTTTTTTTTTTTTTTTAACGCTGATATCAGAGGCAAATATTCAGTCTCCACCTAATACATGAGAACTCAGCGCCGAATCTGACTCAGGAATCGTCTAAGAAATCCTCACTGCAAAAAAAATCAGTGTCGTGTGTCCTGCAACTCGGATTTTTCCCTTAGAAACAACGTAATGTGGATTGCCGTCAGATTTGGACGCTGATTCTGATTCCAAATCAGTTGTGTTCAGATATTCTTAAAATGAGACATATTGGGGGACATGTATGAAGGGACTATATTTACTATTTTGCCATAGGCAAACTTAAACTCTATCAGTTCTCTATCTATTAAACACTAAAACGTAACTTTTATTACATCTAACTCTTAACCTCTATACACACTATTTAAGAGTTTAAGTTTGCCTATGGCAAAATAGTAAATATAGTGATCAAAAGTCACTCTTCGTTCTCTTGCGAGATTCCCAATTTTTTGGAGATTATGTGACATGTATGAAGGGAGGCGCATCAAAATGAATTGTCGAGTCTCATTTTCAGTGGATACTGCGCCTGATGTATGAAAGTGTTTTTTGTGCGTTCATAAATGATGTGTAAAGTTCCCCGCCCCTCGCCTGTGTGTTTGGCGCATTACGAAACTTAGGCGCATGAGTAATGCCCCAAACATGTATAAAGGCTATAGACAGGCTGGAAATAAGAGAGAAGTCATTAGAATAGCATGTCAGTGAATAGAAACTATGGGACTGATCCGGCTTGGGGACCACACGTCCCAGCAATACCTGTGCTGTGCTGGCTCTTCCTGTATAAAGAATAAAGGGTGAGAGCAGCAAAAATACATTTCAAATTTAATGTAGTAAAAATTTAAAATATAAAAATCTGAACATCATAATCAATGGGTATTTTAATGTAAAATTTGTTTTAGATTCTATTCATTTTAAATACATTTTATAGGAGATATTTTTATATTTTTGGGATATTATATATTTTTATATTCATTTTATATGATATTTTTCATTAAATTTTATGCAGTTTGATAATTATAATAAATCACTTTTTATTATTGCACTGGTGGAAGTTGAAAAATATTGGACATTTTTGCCCCTTGCAGCAAATCCAGCTCCACTCCGACTCCTCAGGCTCAGGCAGAGCACATTGACATAGGTCTGCCTGTCCGAGCAGTAATGCGCCTAGTTTCGACGGACCACATTCATATATGTGTCTAATATTACAAGTATGGTGCAACACCCCCAGAACGCCTCCAGAACACCCCCTCATGTTAGGTGCATTAGAAAGTGTTGAGTCTTATGAACAATGTGCCTAACACATTTATTGGGTGCATTAGACATCGTAGCCGCTCAGTTAGGTGCATTGGACACCAGAAAAGGGTGAAAAACCCGATCATACATGTCCCCCATTGAGTATATAAATGTTCTAGAAGAGTAGAACAAGTGAGTGACGGTGATCGTCTCTCAGTCACTTCTGATTTGGGATCAAAGAGCCGTCAGGGAGCAGAGAGGGAGGCGAGTGCGTCACCTTGATCCTAAACATATGAGACACTGGGATGCAAAGAAAGACCTGATGAGCAGCGCGGGAGGGCGGCAGAGCAAGAGGTACGTACCTGACTATTTGCATAATGAAGATGGTGGCAGTAAGGACACATTAATCACTTCCTAATGACAGCCGCTGTTGCTGGGAAAGATGTCAAGGTGGTCAGTAACTCATCACCATAGCAATGCGGTCCATGCAGAGCCGCCATGGTGCAGAGGAGGACGCTAATTTTTCTTTGTAACCCATTACCTGTACTAAAAAAAAAATAAAACCCACAAAACTGGATCAAATAATATTGAATATTCCCCATAGTAAGGACGCACTAGACGCCATGATGAATTACTCCTAGGAAACTCCTAGGAAACACAGGCAGACACAGAGAGTCTGGATGACCACCAAACAACACTCCCTTTATATGCTGCACAAAGGCCAACTGGAGCTTAAAGGGGTTGACTCAATACAAAGATAATAGTTGAATATGTGGTTACCAAAAATCTAAAGATGTACGTCCATGGTTACTAATGGCAAAGTGCTACTGTTTTAGAGAACGGGCTGTTTTACATGTGCTTAGCAACGGTGTTTGTTTACTGGTCAGGGAAGCATTCTGTCCTGCCAGGTCCTGCACATGCAAAGGAAAGGCAGTGAAGAGGAGGGGCAGGGATGTGTGTATTGGCAGGCAAGGAGGAGAAGCAGTGAGAGGACTTGCAGGGGGGTTGTGTGTATTGGCAGCGACATACAGGGACAAGAGGCAGTGAAGAGCGGGGGAGGGTGTATTGGCAGCCACAGGGATGGAGGAGAGGCGGTGAAGAGGATACAATACACACAACCCCCCTGCATGTCCTCTCACTGCTTCTCCTCCTTGCCTGCCAATACACACATCCCTGCCCCTCCTCTTAACTGCCTTTCCTTTGCATGTGCACGACCTGGGCAGGACAGAATGCTTCCCTGACCAGTAAACAAACACCGTTGCTAAGCACATGTAAACCAGCCCATTCTCTAAAACCGTAGCACTTTGCCAATAGTAACCAAGGATGTACATCCTTAGATTTTTGGTCCCCACATTTTCAACTATGATCTTCGTAGTGAGACAACCGCTTTAAAGGGGTTTTGCCACAATCTCATTTCATCCCTCCTGCATCCAGCTCTTCAGCTCTGTGTGCTCAGAAAGGGGCGTGTGTGATTTGAATTGCATACCATGTGACGCAGCAGGATGACATCAGCAGGCCTTTCCTCTCTCTAGTCAAAGAAAGGTCTGTTTATGTAAAGCATTGTGAGTAGCTGAAAGGTAAAGTTTTTGCCTCTAGGCACAAGAGTCCCTGCAGGAACCAAACCTGTTTTTTTTCTCTTTATCAATGCACAGACCTCATTGAGGTTTGTTTTTTATTTAGTTGCACTGTTTGACTAATTACTAAGGAGCACAGAGGACGGGAGTAGAATGACAGCACCTGGGGTCTGAACACTCAGCAGCTGCCTGACAGGAGAGGTGATGTCTGAGCATGTGCGACCAGAAGAGCTCTCAGCCCTGGTCGTATCCCCTGGAGACGAGTTGTAAACAATGGATCACTAAAGGAGCAGCTAAGACAAAAATGGTGCAGAATTTTTAATAATAATGAATGGGGGAAATGTTTGTTATTTAATTTTCAAACTTCCCAAGGCAATATAACTTTGTGGCAAAACCCCTTTAAGGCCAGCAGTTCTGGCAGGGCAGCTGCCAGTACCAACGACGTTATTGAATCCCATCCAGCTCTATGTTGTATATGACATCCGATGAAGAGTGGTTCCTACAAACAGACATACAGTTTGCTCAAAAGTTTACACACCCCGGCAGAATTTTTGGCCTTTTTTCAAAGAATATGAATTATAAACACAAAAACTGTTTTTCCACTTATGGTTAGTGGACTCACAGTTATACTGCTCCTTACTGCTGTCTAAGGCTATGTTCACACAGCTGATTTTGGGACAGATATCAGCCCGTATTTTGCGCCGTACTGCGCGAATTACGGGTGAAATCTGTCCCAGTCATTACGGTAATCCACAGTCCTCATAGAGAACTATGGATTCCGTCGCCTCTCCCCGCTCGCTGTATTTCGCGAGCGGGAAGAGAAGTGACATGTCAATTATGCACGGTGGGATATGCGCCGTGGATAATGAATGTCTATGGGGCCGCCGCCACAGCCCCCCCCACCCCCTCCACGGCACACGGCGTAATTGCGGGCGAAATCCGTCCCCGCAATTACGCCGTGGATTAGCCGTGTGAACATAGCCTAATGGCCTCCAAATCTAGTATGCACGAGAGTCTCTTGCTTTCACTTCCCCTCTCCATAGCCTTCTATGGGCAGCTAGAACCTAATAGCCTAGTGCAGCTGACTCCCTTTCCCTTTCTTACAAAGTTTCGTATTTTTGCTTGTCCTGTTGGTTTACGGACAGTTGTATCATCATTGGAAGTACCCTTTAAATATTTGCTCTTGTTTCACCGTTTGATACTAAACTTTTTATATATGTTTTTGATCTACAAGAAAAGTGCGACTATTATTCATCTGTGTCTGACCACTTGGCTGTTATATGTTCAATTAGGGCGCGTTCACACGGCAGTGGACAAATTCCGGTCGGTTTGCCGGCCGGTATTTGTCCAGTGTTGCGGCCGTCCCCACGGCCGCGGGGGGGACGGCTTTTCTCCGAGATGAGCGGAGAACAGCCTTCCCATTGAGGTGCACATATTCTGTCCGGAAGCCGGACAGAAGAATGAACATGCCAAATGATTTTTGAGTGGCCCGCGGGCGGAAAAACCGCCTGGTGGAAAACCTGTGCAGTGGGGACTGCTGCACGAGTTTTCCATAGAGCACAATTGTGCTCATTTTCGGCCGGTTTTTCAGGCGGTCTGAAAAACCGCAAACCGCCTGAAAAACCGGCTGAAAAACCGTGCCGTGGGGACATACAGCATTAAAAAGGTAATCAACCATTCTTATGGAAATCCCCCCCCTCCTCCTCGCTAAATGTTCAAGATGCCAACTGCTAATGTAATGAAGAACTAGACCAAGAACACAACAAAAATCACTGATTGCATGGTTCAGAGACAACTACTGAGCAGCTGCTGTCCTTTTGCAGTTTCAACACTTAACAGAAAAGCCCGTACTTACAGGGGTCCCACACTTTGGACACTGTCTACTTGTTTGGAAGGTGCCACCACAGACTGATATCAGATTGATAGGATATAAATTCAAACTCTGATAGATTCGGGTTCCACCTCTAGAACCCACACCTATCTCAGGACTAGGTCCCGTATGTATGGGTCCAGAATGGAGAGCCAAATGCGCTTGCGCACGTCTCCCTATTCTGTTCTAAGGGAATTCCGAGAACGACCGAATACACCACTCATCTGCACTCAGAAATCCCATAGAACAGAATGGAGACCAGCTCTCCGTTTTGAGACAACACTCTTGGGGGCACATTACTGAACACAGTGCTCAGCTGTTCTTAGAACTCACATAAACATAATGAAATGTCACAAAGTGACGACTCTCCATTGAGATCTGACACAATGTATGGGGGGAACCAGCACCTACCATACAACAAATGAGATCGTGCCAAACTGACGACTCTTCATCGAGACAATGCTTTTTGGGGGGAACCACCCCTACCATACATAGTACAGAATGGAGAATCGTGCACAAACGTGACCGACTCTTCATTCTGAGACAATGCTTTTTGGGGGGAACCACACCTACCATACATAGAACAGAATGGAGAATCGTGCACAAATGTGACCGAACTCTCCATTCTGAGACAACGCTTTTTGGGGGAACCAACCTACCATACATGAACAGAATAAATCGGCACAAACGATCCGACTCATCGAGAAACGCTTTGGGGAACCACCAACATACATAGACAATATGGAGAATCGTGCACAACTATCGACTCTCCATTCTGAGACAACGCTTTTGGGAGGAACCATACCTACCATACATAGAACAGAATGAGAATCTGCACAAATGTACAACTCCATCTGAGAAACGCTTTGAGGAACCATACTACAACATAGAACAGAATAGAGAATCGTGCACAAACGTATCCGACTCTCCATTCTGATACAACGCTTTTGGGGGTAACCAGAGCTACCATACATAGAACAGAATGGAGAATCGTGCACAAATGTGACCAACTCTCCATTCTGAGACAACGCTTTTGGGAGGAACCATACCTACCATAAATAGAACAGAATAGAGAATCGTGCACAAACGTAACCGACTCTCCATTTAGACACGCTTTGGAGGAACCATACTACCATACATAGAACAGAATAGAGAACGTGCCAACGACGACTCTCCATTCTGAGAGAATGCTTTTGGGAGGAACCACACCTACCATACTTTAATGGAATATTCTATAGATGTGCCTTCAAAGGCAATGGTGGGAACACCCCTTTAATGTCAATATAATGCAGGGCAGGATCCAAACTTCTAATAAATCAAACTTTTCAATAAATCTTATTTGTACCTACTCTCCACTAAGACCAAGAAAAAAGGATCCCATCTGTTTACTCTCCGAATTTAGTAAAGATAATGTGTTTACGGAACCTGAATGAGCACTTTAAGGCACAACTGAACCTGCCATTGATCCCAAATGGAAAAAATAACCTACAAGGGTATGTTCACACGGCTTATTCTGGGGCACATTTCGCCATGTATTTCGCAGCGTACTGCGCTTGATTACGCGCTGCGAGTAATGCATGTCTATGGGGCCGGCGGGCTGCTGCCACCCCTCCCCGCGCCATGATAGTATGCGCTGATCAGCACGACTCCCAAATCACCCGGTGTATTTGCAGCCGTACTGTACGCGCCGCAATTACGCTGTGTGAAGATACCCTAACGCTTTCTGATAAGCTGAATGTTGTATGTAGTTATGTAAAAAAGTAAAATGTAAAATTTTTTCACCTTGGTGAATTAATCCCTGAACTTCTCCAATGACACATGCATCTATCTTAGCAGGGTGCTTAGTGGTCACCATTACTCCCCTGCAGCACTAGGGTCTTGGGTTTAAATGTGACCAGAGGCAACTTCTGCATGTAGCTGGTATGTTCTCCTTGTGTTTGCATAAGTTTCCTCACATACTGCAAAATATGATAGATTCACTTGGAATGTAAATAGTAACCCCCCAATGAGGACTTCGTGAATGTTGGTAAACTGTGTGCAGTGCTATGGAACATGTCACCGCTATTTAAGTTCACAATCTAAATATATGACGGATAAATATATTGCAGATTTTCCACAACATAGATTTCATGTTGCAGAAAAAAAAAGAATGGACATACCTATTCCTTGATCCTCGTCGGATTCTGTTCAAGCAGGAGTGACTAGGGTTGGCCCTTATTGAAATAGGGTAACCTGCATCCAAACTAGAGGCAGAAAGTTCAACGTTTGAACATACCCTAAAGTACCCTAAACAAATTCAGAGACTCCACAAATGTTCCTGCCAGGGCTGTGGAGTCGGAGTCGGTGGCTATTTTGCAGGAGTCGGAGTCGTCATAAAAGGGACTGACTCCCAGAATATATAATAAGTTGGTCCAGTTAGTTCGATGCAAAGAGCAAGAGGAATTGGGTCCGGCCAGTGCTACTGCTCCCATATCTTCAGCCTCATCACATGAGGAGTGTAAGTGATGACATGGAGCAGGCAAAGCGCTGCCCCAGGGGAAAAGATTATGCTCCATGACAAACAGATTTCAGCAAAATTTTTCACCTGCTTTCAAAGAAGTAGAAGAGTTCAACCATTCATCAAAACTGACTGTGGCTGAGGCACTTCCTTTATACCTTGACACTGTTAGAGATGTTTCCCCTGTGGTCACCGCTTTGCCCCCAACCCAAGTTAGTGTAGAGAGGCCGTTCTCTAGCCTGGAAATCATGAGGTCAGATGTGAGGTCGTCTATGCAGGATCTGATGGAGGCAATAATATTTCTCAGAACAAATTCAGAGACTCCACAAATGTTCCTGCAGTGTTTTGCATATTTACAATTTTTTTGTGTTCTAAAGTCATGTCCAATAAATATATTTTACACTGACAAGCACAAGGGTAACAAGGTTTTGAATTTTTGACTTTCAGGCTCCATATCTCTCCATCCACTACAGCTTTGTACATGAGGCTACTGTAATTTTATATACAGTCATCTTACCGATCTTATACATACATTTGACTTGCAAGTATTTAGCATCTGCTTAGTTCTGCAGATTCTTTCCTGTAACTGTTTTGCTCCTAAGAATCCAAATGTTAATTTGTATTATTTTGTTAGCGTTTGGGAAATCCACCTTTGGTTTTCAGCTCTGCCTGAATCCTTCTGGGCTCTGGATCAGAATCAAGCACATCTTGACTAAAATCTGATCCCAGGTCTCTTCTACACATTCCCAATGTTGGTGCAGACAGGACTTGGATACAAATACAGCTTTTTCTTCAACTCTACCCAGAAGTGTTCAAAAGATCAAAACATTGTTACCCTTTTGCTTGTCAGTGTCTGTTCTACCTAAATAGCTTGATTATTGTATCATAAGGTGATAAACAGCCTGATGTGACCATTTTACTACAGTAAAGTTATCACTTAAACATGCGCCGTGTAGGAGGGAGTCAGGAGTCGGAGGTTTGGGAAATTGGGGAGTCGGAGTCGGGGTTTCGGCTTGCTGACTCCACAGCCCTGGCGTACAATACGAAGTACATTGTGTGTTTTAGGGGCCCGGGCTAATACGCACATACTCTCGTGGCGCGGGGGGCTGGCAGCCCGCCGGCCCCATTGACATTCATTACTCAATAATTGACATGTCACTTATCTCTTATTGAACGAGCGGGGAGAAGAGGCGCAATCCATAGTTCTCTATGAGAGCTATGGATTACCGAAATTTCGTTGCGCATCTCGCCCGTATTAGAGCGCAAATACGTGGTGAAATGCGCAGCGAAATTACCCCGTGTGAACATAGCCTAACACTCACTGTGCTCCAAAAATAAGTACCCGTGACTATTCTACCATTTGCAATTTAATAATAAACATTTGTTTTCCTTTTTTTAGGGTAATGTTGTATAATACGCCGGTGCTTCTCGTCTTCTTGACGTCTTCCCATACAATGCTATTGTATGGGGGACGTCGGGAAAACGAGAAGCGGCCGCGGCTTTTGCACAAAGCGTGACAAAAGCCGCGGTCCTGCATCAGAGAGAGAACGGCCGTTTTTGGGGCCGTTTTTTCTCTGATGCAGTGTAGACATAGCCTAAGTTCACACGGCTGATTTGGAGGCTTATTGTTCAGTGTTCAAATCAGCTTCAAATACTCATCTGAAAAGTGCCTCATATGCAGCAGTTTTCAGATGAGGATTTGATTAGGTTTTTTCAACATGGTTTTTCAGTGCTGTCTTCTTATTGAAACACTCAATGATTTCCATTGATTCCTATGGGTATTTTACTAGCGGAAAACGCCACAAGAATCGACACGTTACTTATTGTTTTAGAGCTGGAAATAGTACTGAAAATAAGGTAAAACATCATACAACTAAGACGACATGTCCTATACAACGCCTTTTTTGTCTTTTCGCAAAGTATTTACCCATATCTCATGTAATGACCTGTAATATTTCCAAAACTAGGCGCATTATACGCCGGGCACGGCACATTGTAATGCGCCTAAAATGCATTACATACACTAGTAATGATACGCTGTGCGCCCCCATTATGAAAAGCGCGTCGATAGGTGCATTACATATAGTACCAATGATACGCTAAGCGCTGTGATTTGCGCAATGCACCATATTAGGTGAATTACGTTTACTATGCAAGGTATTACAACTGACACCAGATTTTTGAGAGGATCGGACTTTACACTGATTTAATGCGCCTAAAAGCTGCCGCGGCGTCGCCAATTTTCAGACATGTCGTCCTAAGACTTTTATATAGGAATAGACTGGGGCTGTTTTTCATTCATGCACGCCAAAACTGCGTCGAAAACAGTGTCCAAACCAACCATGTCAACGTACCCTAAGGCCATGTTCACACGGCACGGGTTTTCGGCTGTTTTGCAGTTTTTCAGACCGCCTGAAAAACCGGCCGAAAATGAGCAAGGCCATAAACTGTGCGCCCGTGCTCATGGAAAACCCGTGCAGCAGTCCCGACTGTCCCCACTGCACGGGTTTTGCCGTCGGACAGTTTTGCCGCCGGCAGTAAGACATTGTAGAAGCACAATCTTCCGTCCGGTTTTCGGACGGAATCTGTGCTTCTCAATGGGAGGGGGGAGGGCTGCTCATCGCGGAGAAAAGCCGTCACCCCGCGGCCGTGGGGACGGGCACAAAACAGGACAAATACCGGCTGGCAAACCGGCTGGTATTTGTCCTGTGCAGTGGGGATGCGCCCTAAGGCTACGTTTACACAGAAAAGACCAAATACCAGTCAGGAAATCCCGACTGGTATTTGGTCTTTTTTGGCACATAGGAGGAAGGTTCTGTCCGCGGTTTGTGGATCCAAGCCGTACCCCTTCGGTCTCACATGTTGATGTTCTGCCCGGAAAGCGGGCGGAAAAATGGACATGTTCTAAGTTTTACGGACCGCCGGTGGTGTAAAAAACCATCCGGCGGAAAATCCGTGCAGTGTGGACTGCTGCATGGATTTTCTATTAATGTCAATGTCAAAAGAGGTTGACAGTCGGTTTACAGACGACTTTCAAATCCGAAAACTGCGGTAAAACCGTCGTAAACCCTGTGTCGTGTGGGCAAGCCCTGACTGCACAAACTTACCGGTCTAAGGCTATGTTCACACGGCTTATTTCGGGGCATATTTACGGACGTATTTATGTCCGCAAATACGTCCCGAAATACGTTTCAAATAATGAACAATTAGATTAGCATTGATTCCAATGTAAAATACGCTTCGTCGTTCACATGAGGCGTATTTTCGCGACGTATTTGCGGGCGTAAATATGTCCGTAAATACGATCGTAAAATTAAGTCCCCTGTCACTTATTGAGGTGTATTTCGCAACGGAAATCCCTATAGTAAAGAATGGGGAATGTATTTACGACGCAAAATACGTGCCACACTTTGTGTCACGTATTTGAGATGTATTTCAGGACGTATTTGCGGATGTAAATACGTCCGTAAATACGCCCCGAAATAAGCCGTGTGAACATAGCCTCAGAGTTCATTTGGCAATATTGTTGTTTTACTGTAAGGCCATGTTCACACGGGTTAACTGCGGGACGTAATTCAGTCCGTAATCACGCGCCGGAGTGCGCAAATTACGGGATGAATAGGTCCTAGTAACTACGGTAATCCACAGTTCTCATAGAGAACTATGGATTACGTCTCCTCTCCCTGCTCGGCGAATCCGCCGCGGGGGGAGATAAGTGACATGTGAATTACCAGCGGTGTATACGTGCCGCTGGTAATGCAAGTCAATGGGCCGGCGAGGTGCCGGGCCCTCGCTCCCGCCCCGCCCCCACGGCGTAATTACGTCCCGCAGTTAACCCGTGTGAACATAGCCTAGATCACAAAGTGCTCCAACAAAACACGCACAGATCTACAAATTAGAGCTGGTATGCCAGATATTAATGGTCTTCAACATGTAAAATGTGTCAACCAGCAGTACTGCATTAATGTTATCCCTAAGACTAACAGTAATCATGTAGTCTGAGAATCGTCGCCAACATAAACCAATTACTTGTTGTCTCCCCCCAAAAATAATTTCTGAATAGCCATTTGAAGAACAAAGTCACAGGGCTCTACAGTATAAATGGTGCTGACGCCCTGGTAAATCTGGCACTCCTTCAGATTGTAAAGTGTCACTGGTTTTGAAAGCACACTGCTTTATTTTATTGTACACGCTGATGCCCTATGAACACCACTATAAATTTATAACTTTGTATCCTGTAGATTAATCCATTATCCTTTAATGTACTGCTCTTGTCATTGCTCTTTCGATCTATTCTAATTTATAAAACCCTGCCCAGAGAGCAATAGTGTTATCATTATGTCATTACCTACTATTTTAAGGAGACCACCGCGAGATCAGCAGCACATACAGTGATATCCAGCTTAACACTCCAGAGCAGCATTCATAAATGTGCAAGATTTAAAGGGACGCTACCATCCAAATTTTTCTTTTTCTCATATTGACAAGCAAGATGCGACAATTATACCGATTTATTTATATTTAATTTTTTATATATATTATATTTATATATATATATATATATATATATATATATATATATATATAACACATCAGTATGTGTGTATATATATATATATATATATATATATATATATATATATAGACATATTTACACACACATATGGTGGCAGAGTGATCTTAGGTGGTCACATTCCTCCGCCTATTTCGGTCCAGGAGACCTGCAAAAGATGAGCCACCGAGGTGCCACTGAGGTTCCTCGGTAAGAAAAGAAACAGATTGGGCCAGTAACCCTAAGTAACTGGCACTTGCATTAGTTGCTGGAATAGCTGCTATGTGGCTTAATATGGGATGGCTTTTCTGGAACGGCTGTAGTGTTGGATGGGAAGTCGTTCCCACATTCCAGGACAGGCTTTTAACAGGACATATAGGCCTATTAAAACAGTTTGTTGCTCCAGATACCAGAGGTGTGTGGTTGCTACCTGGCATTGGGAGCAACAGTGGAGCAGCTGAGAGGACTCTGATGTACCCCCAGGCTGGAGAGATGCCTGAAACCAGAGGATACTGGTGGATAATGCTGTTGGTGGTGCTGTGTGGTAGGCGAAAATCACAGTAAGAGAGGGTTTTTGAGCATTGAGCTAGTGACCAGATGGCCTAGGATTTATGTTGTTTGTTTGTTGTACTCGTATACCTGAGTAATAAAGCTGGCTGAGGCAAGTTGAAAACTACTGCTCTAGTGTCGGAGTGACATATGTTAATGTGCCATTAACCGTTGTACAAACGGACGTTAATCCCTAAAGCTAAGAGACTCCCGGGACTGTCCACGATGGTGGCTGGACATGAGCGAGTCCCCACAATATATATATATTTATGTCATTTTTAAAAGTTTCCTTGTCTTCCTGGCTTCTCTTTCTGTGAACCATGATAGCACAGCAGTGAAGATTGCTTGATGGCTCTTTTTATGGTTGACTGTGGCCTGAGATGTGTAAGTGTTATCAGCAAGAACTAAGAAGTGTTAAGTATGCTGGAAACATCACTAGTGCAGAAAAAAGATTAATCCATGTTCCTTTAATGTATTGCTCTTGCCATTGCTCTTCGATCTATTCTAATGGATATAACCCTGCCCAGAGAACGATAATATGATCATTATGTCATTACCTATTGTTTTTAAGGAGACCACGTAGAGATCAGCAGTAGCTACAGTAAAGTGAGATTAGTCTGCCCGGCCATTAGGGGATTTTATCTCTTTACTATCACAGCTAGAAATGAACAAGATATTAAAGTAATTTTTAATTGCTGGGGGAAAAAATACTGCCAAAAAGTCTAAAAAAAAATATTGTTTTCCAGAAACACTGGTTTAAACAAAAATACTCCTTTCTGATGCAAATGTCCCTTTAAAGCAAAAATCTCTCAACATTTACTTCTTGTTCAGGTGATTTGCCCTTGATATTTTCCCATTATTCTTTGCATCAACTTATTTAATGCACTGAAAAAAATTACATTAGATTTACTTAAAGGGGTTGTCTCGCTACAATGATTGGTTTTTAATGACAAGATCTTTAAAAAACAAGCAGCTTTGCAATATATGTTCATTACAAATGTCCTACTGATTTTGAGTTATCCCTGTTAGTAGTAGTGCATCAGCTCCTGAAATCCCTATAGCAGCTGACCTGTTGATCTTTATCTCACTGGCTGTCAGTGCTGATGACTCATCTGTTTCTGTATACAGGTGGGAGCAGAGAGCCCCCCCTGCACAGTATGCTTCAGTAGTGGAGGGAGGGGGAGGGCTTCTGTGTCTGTGTAGCTGGATTAACCCTGTGTGTGCCTGCTCCCTCCTGCTCTCTACACAGATTGAGGAGAGCAGGGATGAGGCTGATCTGTAGTCAGTAGATGTGACAGCAATGAAGTGTGTTACTATAATCATGATGTGTCTGTGGAGCTCAGACTATACTAATAGAACAGATCAGGGGGGCATGTGAACGGTTCATGCTCTGCTGTACTAGTGACACATCATGATTATAGAAACACACTTCATAGCTGCCCTGTGTCTGTTCTGACAGGGTTTGTTTGTTGTTGCTTGAGATGTGGAGATTTGTATGCTAAGCAGGGGGTATAGGAACACTTACATCCCCTCTGCTCTGCTATTAGCAATCACAGCTTCACAGACTTCTCCACACTCGTAGATCAGCCCTCTCCCTGCTGTCTCCTGACTCTGTGGAGCTGACAGTGCAGCTGATCTAGCAGTGAGCAGCCTGTAGCAGACCTAGGCAGGCACACACAGGGTTAACTATGGCAGCAAACCCCCTCGCTCTCCCCCCTGCTGTATAGAAGTTATGGAAGAGAGCTTTCTGTGTGTTGAGGGGAGGGGGGAAGAGGGAGGAGAAGAGGCAGACAAGAAGCACGCTCCTGAATTCAAAAATCCTTTGCTGCCAGACACATTGAAGTAGGCTGAAAGCTTGTAATGAGACAACTCCTTTAATGTAAGACTTTCCAGAATGAAGATGACCAGAGTAAATGTAGTGCAGACAATGGACAAGGGCAGAATAAAGCGAGATTGCATCATGATGAATTATGAATGTAGCTCTGGAGCACAATACAAGCTGTAGGTAAACATAATACGTAATGTAAAGTATGTGCAAAGATTTACATTACTTATTATGCATCATGATGAATTACGAATGCAGCTCTGGAGCACAATACAAGCTGTAGGTAAACATAAATAGTAATGTAAAGTATGTGCAAAGATTTACATTACTTATTATGCATCATGATGAATTACGAATGCAGCTCTGGAGCACAATACAAGCTGTAGGTAAACATAATACGTAATGTAAAGTATGTGCAAAGATTTACATTACTTATTATGCATCATGATGAATTACGAATGCAGCTCTGGAGCACAATACAAGCTGTAGGTAAACATAATAAGTAATGTAAAGTATGTGCAAAGATTTACATTACTTATTATGCATCATGATGAATTACGAATGCAGCTCTGGAGCACAATACAAGCTGTAGGTAAACATAATAAGTAATGTAAAGTATGTGCAAAGATTTACATTACTTATCATGCATCATGATGAATTACGAATGCAGCTCTGGAGCACAATACAAGCTGTAGGTAAACATAATAAGTAATGTAAAGTATGTGCAGAGATTTACATTACTTATTATGCATCATGATGAATTATGATTGCAGCTCTGGAGCACAATACAAGCTGTAGGTAAACATAATAAGTAATGTAAAGTATGTGCAAAGATTTACATTACTTATCATGCATCATGATGAATTACGAATGCAGCTCTGGAACACAATACAAGCTGTAGGTAAACATAATAAGTAATGTAAAGTATGTGCAGAGATTTACATTACTTATTATGCATCATGATGAATTATGATTGCAGC
>JAODAL010014819.1:0-52500 GCA_025379985.1 Phyllomedusa bahiana | reverse complement strand
CTCATTTATGTATAAGATAGGTAAGATGACTGTATATAAAATGACAGTAGCCTCATGTACAAAGCTGTAGTGGATGGTGAGATATGGAGCCTGAAAGTCACAAGTTCAAAACATTATTACCCTTTTGCTTGTCAGTGTAAAGTATAGTTATTGGATATGACTTTAGACAACAAAAAAATTGTAAATATGTAAAACACTGCAGGAACATTTGTGGAGTCTCTGAATTTGTTCTGAGAAATAGTATCGCCTCCATCAGATCCTGCATACATGACCTCACATCGATCTCATTATTTCCAGGCTAGAGATCGGCCTCTCTACACTAACTTGGGTTGGGGGGAAAAGTGGTGACCACAGGGGCAACATCACTAACAATGTCAGGGTATAAAGGAATTGCCTCAGCCACAGTCAGTGTTGATGAATGGTTAAACTCTTCTACTTTGAAAGCAGGTGAAAAATGTTGCTGAAATCTGTTTGCCCTGGGAGCAGAATCTTTCCCCCTGGGGCAGCGCTTTGCCTGCTCCATGTCATCAATTACACTCCTCATGTAATAAATCCTTATGCTTAGAAAGAATAGGGCGGCACTCACCAATCTTCTCCGTTGATACTTTATTAAAGATTAAAACTCACATCGGGATGCAAACACTGGGCCCAGTGTGTGAGTGCCGCCCTATTCTTTCTAAGCATAAGGATTTATTGCATGGACTCTCTCTTTTTGGGGGCTTGAGCACCACTACTCCAGATGAAAAGGCTTGGCTTTGTTAGCTCGCAATTTAGAAAAGCTGTAGGCTTGCAGTAACCTTTTCATTGTGAAGTAGTGCCGCTGAATTCCTTTGGAGTTGGGACTACACTCCTTATGTGATGAGGCTGAAGATATGGGAGCAGGAGCAGTGGCCGGACCCAATGCCTCTTGCTCTTTGCACTGCATCGAACTAACTGGACCAACTTATTATATATTCTGGGAGTCGGTCCCTTTTATGACGACTCCGACTCCTGCAAAATAGGCACCGACTCCAACTCCACAGCCCTGTCTTCAAGGAACCAGGTTGAAACACACAGAAACAAAACAGCAGCACGCTGCAAACGGCAGGATACATATAAACACTGAATATATTAATTGTTTCTAATTGTATTATTGCTACATCTAGTATACATGCAAATCTGAGGTTTTTAGAGCACATTTTGATCAACTAGTTTGGGTGCATCTAGCGATAGTAAGGTTACCTCAGCTCAGACTGGGAACCTACTCAATACATTCTTGCCTCCTTGTGCCTTTAGCTTCTAAATGGAGGCCAACGTGCACTAAGGAACTCAATGTTTTCATATATACTCGATGTAGCTGTAATGCAATTTGAATTATTCATATATTTAGAGTTTATCTCTTTCAGGTTGTCCAGACACATAATCCATAGAACCAAAGTGGTTGATGATGATTTTGTCTTGGGACCAGTAAACACTATTGGTCAAGGCCCAGCAGGTCAATACTCTCAAACATTATTGCCTAACACTAAACAAATAGGCCGAATGATAACCACCATTAATTAGGGCCAGCAACTCAGGAGGGCACCCGCTACCTAGATTAGTAAAGCTCCTTCAAGTAAGAACTTCGGCCATTTAAAGGGGTTTTCCCACTACACAGATTAGTTTTCAACATGTAGGGACTGGTAAATGAAGACTTTCTCTAAAAACATTGGCCTTTTGATTTGACCTTGATCATCAGATTTTATCTCCTCTGAGTGCACACAGGTTTCTCTGATTACTGTCCATATCTCCATATGTCCATTACAAAGTGCTGCGGGCGCTCTGTAATGCGCCTGATGTTGGCGTACCAGCCATTTAAAACTATCACGAACGGGGCTGTGCTAAATGTCTGGCTGAAAAGATGCCAGACTTCTAGCGCAGTCCCGTTCATAAATGCCACCCATTATCTCTAACAAGATTAGCTTTTCTTTACAGATAAGCAATTGCTTTCACTCTTCAAAGCACTTGTAGCTTTTTTTTTACAGTAGATTCAATCTCCTGCACTGTCTTTGTAATGTCTCAGCTAATTACAGATAAGCTAAAAATGATAATTGTAGCTATAGAACCACGCACAGCCTGAGGGGAGACAGTGAGTGAAAAGCTGCCTGTAACAGCATGGTGAAAAAACCCCTTTAAGTATTTAATGTGATCCTCAATTGAGCACAAATGACCCCCACAAAATAGATAGCCTTTGTATTATACCCCATTTATAACAAATAGATCAGTGTTGGGTCCTCTTTCATTTAATGTATTTACTAAAGATATAGTGGAAGGGATCAATAGCACGGTTTCTATTTTTGCAGATGACACCAAGCTATGCAGGGTAGTGCAATCAATGGAAGATGCTCATAAATTGCAAGCAGACCTGGACACACTGAGTGCTTGGGCATCCACTTGGCAAATGGGGTTAAATGTTGATAAATTTAAGGTTCTGCATCTGGGAAGAAATAATCTGCAGGCATCATATGTCCTAGGGGGAGAAAAACTGGAGAATCGCTTGTTGAGAAAGATCTGGGCGTTCTTGTAGATCATAGAATACAGAACAGCATGCAGTGTCAATCAGCTGCCTCTAGGGCAAGTAAGATATTGGCGTGTATTAAAAGAGGCCTGGACTTACGGGACAAGTATTTAATATTACCACTGTATAAAGCATTGTTTTGGCTTCACTTATAATATGTTGTTCAGTTCTGGGCTCCCGTTTATAGAAAAGATGTAATGGAGCTAGAGAGAGTGCAAAGACGAGCAACCAAACTTATAAGGGGAATGGAGCATCTTAGTGCAAAGACGAGCAACCAAACTAATAAGGGGAATGGAGCATTTTAGTTAAGAGGAAACGTTAGAAGAATTGAACTTATTTAGTCTTGATTAAAAAACAGCTCTGGGGAGACATGATTATTTATATATTTATATAAATGGTCCCTACAAAAAGTATGGGGAAAAACAATTTCATGTAAAGCCCCCTCAAAAGACAAGGGGAAATTCCCTTCAGCTGGAGAAAAAAGTATTCACTGCGTTCTTCACTGTGAGAACTGTGAATCTGTGGAATAGCCGCCTGAGGAGCTGGTCACAGCAGGAACAGGTGAGGGTTTCAAGTACGGGGAAAAGCTATTTCATATAAAGCTCCCTCAAAAGACAAGGGGACATTCCCTTCCTCTAGAGATAAAAGGATTCAATCTCCAGAGGAGAAAAGCATTCTTTACTGTGAGAACTGTGAATCTGTGGAATAGCAGCCTGAGGAGCTGGTCACAGCGGGAACAAGTGAGGGTTTCGAGAAAGGCTTAGATACCTACCTGAACCTAAAAAAATATTAATTTGTATGTAGCCAAATAAAATTCTAGATCCAGTCTGATGGCGGCTCTGGGATCAGAAAGGAAATCTTCCTTAGAGAAGATTGATTCTTGCCTTATGGGTTTCAAAGCATTCACCAATAGGGAAGCTAGGCTAAAAAAAATCTCCTTATCTCCCTCCCTTCACCCACATTTTCCCCACCTCTGGTTGAACTTGATGGACAGATGTATTTTTTCATCCATACTAACTATGTGACTATAATAGCTCTGTTCTGACTACATCACAAATAAGGCTATGTTCACACGGCTTAATTGAGGGGCGTACTGTACACCCTGCAATTACGCCAGGACTTCGGGAGTCGCGCTGACCGGCGCGTAGTCCCGTGGCGCGGGGAGAGGGGGGGGAAGACGGCAGCTCTCCCGCCCCATAGGCTGTCATTAATCACGCTGTGACGTCGCAAATAAATGGCATGTCAATTATCTCCCCACGCGTACACTACGATCGTATTGTATGCCCAGGGAGAGGAGGCGCAATCCATAATTCTCTATGAGAACTGTGGATTACCGTAATGATTGGGGTGCATTTCACTAGTATTAGAGCGCAAGTACGCTCGCAATACGTAGCGAAATGCGCCCCAAACTAAGCCGTGTGAACTTACCCTAAGCTGCAATTTGCAGGATGGATTTTCCCTGGTTCCGTACACATCTCATTTTTGTCCCCTAGGTAAAGACCTAGACACTGTTAGAGCCTGGTAGTCAGACTCATGGTCATGCCGCACAGTGATTCATAAATATTGGGGCAGATTTATCAAGGCAGTTGCGCCAGAATTCTGGCTCAATTTGCGCCAAAAACAAGCTTTTCGCCACATGTACTATGTGGTTTAGACAGTTTCAGACGCTTCTGGGGGCGTAAATAGTGGTAGATACATCCAAAATGAAGTTAAAAGACCATACTTTATTGAAATCCATTAAAAAAGCATGTAGTAGCAGCACAAGGTAAGCTGACGCGTTTCGGGGAGACCACGCTACCCCTTACTCATAGCATGCATGTAGAATTGTAGAATCTATCTGTGCATATATATAGAATGTGCAATTACTAGCTCGAATCGGTACTCCTACCTGATTGGATGCGTTCCCCCCCTCCCCCGATCGCCACACCTCCACGACCAGAAACATGAATGCCTTTAACTCTTAAGCTTCTGGGGGCGTGGCTTCACAAAAGAGGGCGTGGTGGGGCGTGCCTTAAATGCGTCAAAAAAAAAAAATGCGCCAGGATGTGCGACCAAATTCTGCTAACTTAAAGATGGTACAAACAGAGACTAGACAGTTCTAACCTGGGCCAGATTTATCAACACTATGATAAATTTGGCGCATTTTAAGACTCTCTAGTCTAAGTTTACACTGTATAAAAGTAAGACACTATTGATAAATCTGCCCCATTGTGTATTCCTATCTGAGATGATGAGTAGCATAATAAAACAAGTCATAGACTCTGCTGATGCCCATGGCGAGCACTAGACAGTTGCTTCTCTCCGGATCGGCCTCTTTGGGCTCATGAAGTGGGACCAGGCGCCGGTTTGCTCTGTCGCCAATTATCCTACCATCCAGGTGACTGAGAGGAGAGATGTGGTAATGCTGCGGCTTACCGCTTCCAGTAGACAAGTGTAATGTAACCTGCAGACCACAAGCTGGAAGAGATCCGAGATAAGATCAGTGTTTTTGTGCTATTTTTGCTCAGGGTCAGAGCGGCTTTTTGGTTCGTTGTCAGATCGTCTTCCAAGAAACTGGAGAGGGTTTAACAGGTTGTGCAGGACAGGACATTACCGCATCGCTCCTCTAATTCCAGCCTTGGAACCAGGTATCAATTTGATGGTCACCTCCACGGCTGACTGCTGCCAGGATCATTAGCAGATGGCGCCGTTTATGTACTGTGGCACGAAGAAGCCTCTTTTACACTTCATCCTGCTATCATCAAAGATGTGGCAGTATTTTCTTGCTAGATAGCAGCTCTGCAAGCTAAATGAATGCATCACCCGTTATTGCATTACTGCCCTCCTGCTGCTAGAACATCATATGTTATGTAAAGGGAACAAATCAGTAAGTCAGAAACGAAATTATTAGCTCAAAAGGTAATGATCTGATATTGCGTTTTCATTGGGGGTGGCCTCAGTTACAGTGAAGGCCGCCTGATACCAACAGAGGCAGGAAACTGTTAGGCTGATGGCGTGATGTTTTCTGGAAACAGGGAAAGATACCAAGGGTTAGCTTACTGCACTCAATCAGCGGAAAAGAATCCCCTTCCCATGGAAATATGGAGAGGGTTATATCTCATGGGGCAACCAGAGTGATCAATGAGGCACAAACAGGCAACAAGGGATAAGCAAATGGATAAGGAGGAAGAACCCTGTCCAAAGGACGGTCACAGAGTGACCCCTGGTTCAGAGGGCAATCACTGGGCAGACATCCTGTTAGAGGGCATCCAGGGAGTCCACAGTCATTGATAGATCAGCTGTAAAGCCATTTTAGTGGTTAGGATTGACCTCAGACAGTGTCAGACTGGAAGGGTCTGGGATCCACCGGTGGAGCTGATTCTTGGGGCCCACCAGTGGAGGTGATACTTGGGCCTTCCAGGAGTTGATTCCTAGGGCCCACCAGTGGAGTTGGTCCTTGGGGTCCACCTGTGGGGTTGATACTTCAGCTCTCCAGTAGAGCGGATTCTTAGGGACCACCAGTGGAGATGATCCCTGGGGCCCACCTGTGGAGTTGATTCTTGGGCCCACCATTGTGGCTGATTCTTGGAGCCCACCAGTGGAGTTGATTCTTGGGGCCCACCAGTGGAGCTGATTCTTGGGGCCCACCAGTGGAGCTGATTCTTGGGGCCCACCATTGTGGCTGATTCTTGGAGCCCACCAGTGGAGGTGATTCTTGCTCCCACCAGTGGAGTTGATTCTTGGGGCCCACCAGTAGAGCTGATATTTGGGGCCCACCAGTGGAGTTGATTCTTGGGGCCCACCAGTGGAGTTGATTCTTGGGGCTCACCAGTGGAGCTGATTCTTGGGGCCCACCAGTAGAGTTGATTCTTGGGCCCACCAGTGGAGTTGATTCTTGGGGCCCACCAGTAGAGCTGATATTTGGGGCCCACCAGTGGAGTTGATTCTTGGGGCCAACCAGTGGAGTTGATACTTGGGGCACACAAGTGGAGGTGATTCTTGGGGCACACCAGTGGAGGTGATTCTTGGGGTCACTAGTGGAATTGATTCTTGGGGCCACCAGTGGAGTTGATTCGTGGGGCCAACCAGTGGAGCTGATTCTTTAGTCCCAGCAGTGGAACTGATTCCTGAGCCCCACCAGTGTAGTTGATTCTGGGGGCCTAACCTTCAGCTACTGTACAGGACTGCACATATTGCAAATACTGCATATGCCTCTTGATTTTTGACTCTGATTCTTGGCCTTTCTTTATGAAAGGAAGCCCCAGGCCTGCCTTCCCCTGTGGCCCACCATACCCAGGGGTTTCCCCTGCTTCCCTGTGAACCAGTCCAAGCCTGCCCTCACAACCTATTTTCTAGCAGTAATACAGCAATAAAAGAGCATAACCAGCAAAACTAGACAGGATTTTCCATTTAGAAGTGGAGATTTTGCAGAAATAACCAATAAAAACATAACACAATGGGGACATTTACTTTAACACTTTGCACCAAAATACTGGTGTACATGCCCTAGACAATTATTATGGGTGACATGTATGATTTTTGGCACCCATGCTCCATTTTTTTGTGCGCACAAACTAGTGTAGAATGCACCTGAATCTATGAACCTGTGGGTCATAAATCAGGTGTATTCTAGCACAGAAACGACACTGGCTCAGGTAAACCACTTGTAAAGTGCTCTACCTGTTCCAGCAGTAATGCGCCTGGATTTGCTGTACAGAAGCTATAAATGTGTAGCTTCGTACGGTTTAAGTGCAATATGCCTGCAGAACCTCCCCACCCCCCCTCTCGGGCGCATTACAAAGTGTCGCGGGCGCTTTGTAATGCGCCTGATATTGGAGTGCGCCTCTGTAAAAATATAGCAAACGGGGCTTGTATACAGGCAGAAAAGATGCCAGACTTCCACCGCAGCCCGTTCACATGTCCCCCTATGTGTTTTACACAGTTTTTAGACGTGTGCTATGTCTTACAAAGAGGAACCAAAAAATAAATTAGATATAAGTCAGATATAATTATCTTAAAGGGGTGTTCCCGCTACATACTTTGATAAGATATGCCATCAAAGTCTGATAGGTGCAGGTGCCACCTCTGGGACCCACACCTATGTCAGGAACAGGCTAGAATGGAAAACCAGTCGCACATGTGCCAGACTCTCCATTCTGTTCTATGGGAGTTTCGAGTATTAGTGAGCCGTGTGTTCAGACGCACTCTCATAGAACAGAATAGAGAGTGGTGCACATAGGCACCAGACTCTCCATTTTGAGCTGAGACTATCGGGGGTCCATTCCCAAGACAAAGGTGGGACCTGCACCTATCAGATGGCATATCCACGATTCACTGTGAACCCTGGTGCATCTTGAGACTGTCTAGTATAACGTTTCCTATCTAAGAACTATAAAGGATTAGTACAATTGCACCAATGTCTGAAATTAAGTGGTGATGTTCTGGGTTTTAGGATTTCTCCGATTTGGCGGTGGGGGCAGGCAATAGCATATAACCATAACTATGCTCATCTAGCAGTGGCTCGTCTACGTGACCTGCCGGCCTCCTCCGGATAGTCTGCAGGGACAGCGCACCCTCGTTGTGCATGCTGGGAATTATACTTCTATTTGTTTCCTGTCAGATGGATGAAACTTGTGACTTGTAAATGTGGTGCAGCAACCTTGATCTGAATGCATTCGATTTCAATTACATTGTGCGCTCTCAGCCATGGATTCCCTACATTAGACATGACAAGGATTTAATGAGCAGTTCATAATGCAAACAGCGGAGTAGGGGGAAAGCCTTATGTGGTACCGAGTGGGGTGGGAGATGACCGAAATATAGAAGTCATGGTAGTGTAAAAGTTATGGAACGATTACAACTCATAAGAGGGAACAATAGCACATACAGATAAGGACACTTTAAAGGGGTTGTCTCATCTCAAAGTTTCATAGGATGCATGAATGAAATAATGCTCTGTCACTTCCTGGTCAAGCTGTCTGTAATTAGCCTATGAGCTCCGTGTATTCAGACTTCTCTGTTTATTATGTTTATCAGTCTAGATTAGCTAAATTACCTTCTCTGAGGTCCAGAGAAGCGTCTCAGCTAATGTAAACAGTAATTAGTCTTTTGTGGGACAGATCAGATAACACACAAGCTCGCACACTGCCTGCAGTTCTGTGCTGGCCTCGACCTGTGTGATGACCTCACTCCCTGCTATCAGACAGAACAAACAGCAGGGGAGAAGGAGTACACAGGTCGGTCACTAGAGAAACCAGAGAGACCACAGAAGGTGATAAAATCACTTGTAGCTCCTTAACAAAGAAATATAAACAACGTCTTCATTTAGTGTTCCCTACATTTTGAAAGCTATTCTTTGCAGCAAGACAACCCCTTTAATTCAGGTGGTGCCGGAGCTGCAGTTTAAGGCTGCTTTCACACAGCGCAGTTTTGGTGCACTTTAAGGCTAGATTAGCTAAATTACCTTCTCTGAGGTCCAGAGAAGCTTCTCAGCTAATGTAAACAGTAATTAGTCTTTTGTCTGAAAGATCAGATAACACACAAGCTCTCACTACCTGCAGTTCTGTGCTGGCCTCGACCTGTGTGATGAAGTCACTCCCTGCTATCAGATAGAACAAACAGCAGGGGAAAAGGAGTACACAGGTTGGTCACTTGGGGAACCAGAGAGAGCACAGAAGGTGATAAAATCACTTGTAGCTCCTTAACAAAGAAATATAAACAACGTCTTCATTTAGTGTTCCCTACATTTTGAAAGCTATTCTTTGTAGCAAGACAACCCCTTTAATTCAGGTGGTGCCGGAGCTGCAGTTTAAGGCTGCTTTCACACAGCGCAGTTTTGGTGCACTTTAAGGCTGCTTTCACACAGAGCAGATTTGATGCAGTTTTAACTGTGCTCCAATTAAACTGCCTTTATTACCAGCAGCTTCTTTCATTTCTCTAAACTGTTTGGAAAGTGAGGAATCAATTTGTGTGTCTGTATCCACAAGACTTCACACAGTGATTGATGACTAACCTGAAACACCTTTCTGAACAATATAGACAACTGAAAGAAGCTGCTGGTAATAAAGGCAGTTTAATTGGTGCGCAGGTAAAACTGCACCAAAACTGGGCTGAGTGAAAGCAGCCTTAAAACTGCACCAAAACTGCGCTGTGTGAAAGCAGTCTTAAAACTGCACCAAAACTGCACTGTGTGAAAGCAGTCTTAAAACTGCACCAAAACTGCGCTGTGTGAAAGCAACCTTAAAACTGCAACAAAACTGCGCTGTGTGAAAGCAGCCTTAAACTGCACCAAAACTGTGCTGTGTGAAAGCAACCTAAAACTGCACCAAAACTGGGCTCAGTGAAAGCAGCCTTAAAACTGCACCAAAACTGCGCTGTGTGAAAGCAACCTTAAAACTGCACCAAAACTGCACTGTGTGAAAGCAGCCTTAAAACTGCACCAAAACTGCACAGTGTGAAAGCAGCCTTAAAACTGCACCAAAACTGCACTGTGTGAAAGCAGTCTTAAAACTGCACCAAAACTGCGCTGTGTGAAAGCAGTCTTAAAACTGCACCAAAACTGCACTGTGTGAAAGCAGCCTTAAAACTGCACCAAAACTGCGCTGTGTGAAAGCTGCCTTAAAACTGCAACAAAACTGCACTGTGTGAAAGCAACCTTAAAACTGCACCAAAACTGCGCTGTGTGAAAGCAGCCTTAAAACTGCAACAAAACTGCACTGTGTGAAAGCACCCTTAAATCTGCACCAAAACTGCACTGTGTGAAAGCAGCCTTAAATCTGCAACAAAACTGCGCTGTGTGAAAGCTCCCTAAAGGAGGGAAAAACAGAAGCCAACATTAAAAATGCATAAAGTATAGTAAGTAGATACATTCGAGACAAATTGGGCTTTATTGGCCTGGCACTTTTATGGCTCAGGCGATCAAACAGAGGAAGATAACAGAAGTTTATTTTGCTTCTGGGACATACAGGATATGGTTCTCGCCATTCATACAGTTATACTCGGGGATTTGAGAGGAAACAAGATGAATGCAGCGAGCCCGAGATGGAATAAACTATGTCCTAGAACATTCACTTACTAACTCAAAGATATGGAGCGAGATGATGAATTAGCTCCTTACACTCATGGAGTCTAGGAGTCTCTGAGACCTCATAAACAGTGATTCCAGTCTGAAGGTTACAAGACTTCACAGAAGGAAGAATAAAGTAAATGTTATAAATGTATCTGAGAGTGTAAGCTCACTAGACAACTGGAGCTACTCTCTACCTGCCACTATCTACAGAGACATTGAATTTCATGTCCATAGAGAGGTAAACAACCTATACAGTAGTGTTGAACCCAATCCAATTATCATATACGGTATATATGCTCACTACAAAAATTCTGGTCCATGCCCTCATCATCTCCCGCCTAGACTACTGCAACTCTCTTCTCTGCGGCCTCCATCCCAGCACTAGTGCTTCCCCTTCAATCCATCCTCAACTATGCTGACCTTCTTATCCACCTCTCTCCTCGCTACTCCTCTGCCTCTCTTCTCTGCCAATCCCTTCACTGGCCGCCCATTGCCCAGTGAATTCATTTCAAGTTACTAACCATGACCTACAAGGCTCTCCATAACCTCTCCCCTCCATACATCTCTGCCTTAAAGGAGTTGTCTCATTACAAGCTTTCAGCCCACTTCAATGCTTCTGGCAGCAAAGGATTTTTGAATTGAGGGGCGTGCTTCTTGTCTGCCTCTTCTCCTCACCCTTCCCTCCTCCCCTCAGCACACAGAAAGCTCTCCTCCATAACTTCTATTCAGCAGGGGGAGGGTGAGGGGGTTTGCTGTCAGAGTTAACCCTGTGTGTGCCTGCCTAGGTCTGCTGCAGGCTGCTAGATCAGCTGCACTGTCAGCTCCACGAAGACAGGAGAGGGCTGATCTATGAGTGTGGAGAGGTCTGTGAAGCTGTGTATGCTAATAGCAGAGTAGAGGGGATGTAAGTGTTCCTATACCCCCTGCATAGCATACAAATCTCCACATCTCAAGCAACAACAAACAAACCCTGTCAGAACAGACACAGGGCAGCTATGAAGTGTGTTACTATAATCATGATGTGTCACTAGTACAGCAGAGCATGAACCGTTCACATGCCCCCCTGATCTGTTCTATTAGTATAGTCAGAGCTCCACAGACACATCATGATTATAGTAACACACTTCACTGCTGTCACATCTACTGACTACAGATCAGCCTCACCTCTGCTCTCCTCAATCTGTGTAGAGAGCAGGATGGAGCAGGCACACACAGGGTTAATCCACACAGACACAGAAGCCAGAGCCCTCCCCCTCCCTTCCCTACAGAAGCATACTGTGCTGGAGGGGCTCTGTGCTCTGACCTGTATTCAGAAACAGATGAGTAACCAGCACTGACAGCCAGTGAGATAAAGATCAACAGGTCGGCTGCTATAGGGATTTCAGGAGCTGATGCACTACTACTAACAGAGATAAATCACAATCAGTAGGACATTTGTAATGAACATATATTGCAAAGCTGCTTGTTTTTTTAAAGCTCTTTTAATTAAAACCCAATCATTGTAGCGAGATAACCCCTTTAATCTCCAGATACCTCCCCTCATGCAATCTCCGCTCCTCTCAGAACCTTCTCCTCTGCTCTCCCCTTATCGGCTCCTCACACAACCGTCTCCAAGACTTCTCTCGTGCTTCCCCCACACTCTGGAACTCACTGCCCCAACACATAAGACTCTCCCCCTCTATCACCAGCTTCAAAAGCAACCTGAAAACCCACTTCTTCAGGATAGCCTATAACCTACAATAACCCCACTGCCCCTACACCCTCCACAAACATGTCTGCCCCTCACCTTCTGTCTCTTTCCCCCTTCCTTGTAGATTGTAAGCCCTCGTGGGCAGGGTCCTCTCTCCCTCTGTGCCAGTTGTTAGTCACATATTGTCACTATTGTAATTGTTTGACCTATGTTATGTATGTAGCCCCCTGAATGTACAGCGCACTGGAATCGATGGCGCTATAAAATAAATGATAATAATAATCTACTGGAGGTGAGGGAACACATGCACTATTAGGCTATGTTCACACGGCTTATTTTGGGACGGATTTCAGCCCGCAATTTGCGCCATACTGCGAGAATTACGGCTGAAATCCGTCCTAGTCATTAGGATAATCTACAATTCTCATAGAGAACTATGGATTACGCCTCCTCTCCCCGCTCGGCGAATACGCCAGGCGGGGAGAAAGTGACGTGTCAATTATTCACGGCGGGATACGCGCCGTGAATAATGAATGTCTATGGGGCCGGCAGGCTGCCCTCCCCACCCTTGTGCACACGGCGTAATTGCGGGACGGATTTCGCCCCGCAATTACGCCGTGTATAAGCCGTGTGAACATAGCCTTAGGGTACGTCCACGCGACACATGTCAAAGTACTCGACAGATTCTGAATCCTAAAACTGCGTTGTCCGTTGAGTATTTTGATGTGGTTTTCAATGTGGATTTTAGGTAGTTTTTTCCACTGTATTTACAGTCAGAAAATGAGTCCCATCCATCTATATGGGGTTTTGGATCCGACATACAGATGTTTGAAACACGTTTTCTACCTAAGGTGGAAAAATTAACACAAACTGGCCTGTTTTGAAATCCGACAACTCAGAATTTCAATAGTGGTCTATGGGGGTGGTTTTACTGTCGATTTTTGACGGATTCGAAAACCCGAATCCGCGTAAAAGAAAACGACTGGATATAATTGCCATATTGACGGACCCTTCTCATCATGGCGCGTTGTATGAACAGCGGTAATTATTATAGATCTGTAAAATCATTTATAAAAAAAGAGAGATCAGCGGAGCGGGCAGGACACATCGTGCGGTGGCTGTTCTGTAATCAGTACGGCATAATGTGTGACAGAAATACATTGCAGCACTTAACAATGGCCATTTACACTAATAACCATGGAGAATACTAGAATGCTCTGCGCTCGCCCCACAAAAAGAACATGCACATAAGAAGCCGACATCGCCTTACAGCAACAACGCTGTAACGTGTCATTTTTTTAGACAGCCTTAATGCAGCTGTGTTTAAGCATCAATAATATAACTGAAATACACATGGTCCTAATGAACAGATATTGGCTCACCACTGCCGTCTAATGTGACCTAATCCTCGTGCAGCAGAACCACAGGAGGGTCCACAGGGTTGTATCTGAAACAACGACACTAAAATGTGACTGCATTATGAATCTTTCGTAAACCAGATCTGTCCCCATTACATTATCTGTTATATACTGTACATATATGAATTCTGCTAAGCCACAAGGAGAAGCATAACCATATAGTATATTATTATACCTCAAGATGGTGCTGTCATGTAAGCCACAAGGAGAAGCATAACCATATAGTATATTATTATACCTCAAGATGGTGCTGTCATGTAAGCCACAAGGAGAAGCATAACCATATAGTATATTATTATACCTCAAGATGGTGCTGTCATGTAAGCCACAAGGAGAAGCATAACCGTATAGTATATTACTGTACCTCAAGATGTTGCTGTCATGTAAGCCACAAGGAGAAGCATAACCATATAGTGTAATATTATACATCAAGATGGTGCTGTCATGTAAGCCACAAGGAGAAGCATCCCCATATAGTAAAATATTATACATCAAGATGTTGCTGTCATGTAAGTCACAAGGAGAAGCATCACCATATAGTGTAATAATATACCTCAAAATGGTGCTGTCATGTAAGCCACAAGGAGAAGCATAACTGTATGGTAAATTATTATACCTCAAGATGGTGCTGTCATGTAAGCCACAAGAAGCATAACCATAGAGTAAATTATTATACCTCAAGATGGTGCTGTCATATAAGCCACAAGGAGAAGCATAACCGTATAGTATATTACTATACCTCAAGATGGTGCTGTCATGTAAGCCACAAGGAGAAGCATCCCCATATAGTGTAATATTATACCTCAAGATGGTGCTGTCATGTAAGCCACAAGGAGAAACATAACCATATAGTATATTATTATACCTCAAGATGGTGCTGTCATGTAAGTCACAAGGAGAAGCATAACCGTATAGTAAATTACTGTACCTAAAGATGCTGCTGTCATGTAAGCCACAAGAAGCATAACCATATAGTAATTATTATACTTCAAGATGCTGCTGTCTTGTAAGCCACAAGGAGAAGCATAACCATATAGTATATTATTATACCTCAAGATGGTGCTGTCATGTAAGTCACAAGGAGAAGCATAACCATATAGTATATTAATATACCTCAAGATGGTGATGTCATGTAAGCCACAAGAAGCATAACCATATAGTATATTATTATACCTCAATATGGTGCTGTCATGTAAACCACAAGGAGAAGCATAACAATATAGTATATTATTATACCTCAAGATGCTGCTGTCATGTAAGCCACAAGAAGCATAACCGTATAGTATATTACTATACCTCAAGATGGTGCTGTCATGTAAGTCACAAGGAGAAGCATAACCGTATAGTAAATTACTGTACCTCAAGATGCTGCTGTCATGTAAGCCACAAGGAGAAGCATAACCGTATAGTATATTATTATACCTCAAGATGGTGCTGTCATGTAAGTCACAAGGAGAAGCATAACCGTATAGTAAATTACTGTACCTCAAGATGGTGCTGTCATGTAAGCCACAAGAGGCATAACCATATAGTATATTATTATACCTCAATATGGTGCTGTCATGTAAGCCACAAGAAGCATAACCATATAGTATATTATTATACCTCAAGATGGTGCTGTCATGTAAGCCACAAGAAGCATAACCATTTAGTATATTATTATACTTCAAGATGGTGCTGTCATGTAAACCACAAGGAGAAACATAACCATATAGTATATTATTATACCTCAAGATGGTGCTGTCATGTAAGTCACAAGGAGAAGCATAACCATATAGTATATTATTATACCTCAAGATGTTGCTGTCATGTAAGTCACAAGGAGAAGCATAACCGTATAGTAAATTACTGTACCTCAAGATGGTGCTGTCATGTAAGCCACAAGAGGCATAACCGTTTAGTATATTATTATACCTCAATATGGTGCTGTCATGTAAGCCACAAGAAGCATAACCATATAGTATATTATTATACCTCAAGATGGTGCTGTCATGTAAGCCACAAGGAGAAGCATAACCATATAGTATATTATTATACCTCAAGATGATGCTGTCATGTAAGCCACAAGGAGAAGCATAACCGTATAGTATATTATTATACCTCAAGATGGTGCTGTCATGTAAGTCACAAGGAGAAGCATAACCGTATAGTAAATTACTGTACCTCAAGATGGTGCTGTCATGTAAGCCACAAGAGGCATAACCGTTTAGTATATTATTATACCTCAATATGGTGCTGTCATGTAAGCCACAAGAAGCATAACCATATAGTATATTATTATACCTCAAGATGGTGCTGTCATGTAAGCCACAAGGAGAAGCATAACCATATAGTATATTATTATACCTCAAGATGGTGCTGTCATGTAAGCCACAAGGAGAAGCATAACTGTATAGTATATTATTATACCTCAAGATGGTGCTGTCATGTAAGCCACAAGAAGCATAACCATATAGTATATTATTATACTTCAAGATGGTGCTCTCATGTAAGCCACAAGAAGCATAACCATATAGTATATTATTATACGTCAAGACGATGCTGACATGTAAGCCACAAGGAGAAGCATAACCATATAGTATATTATTATACATCAAGATTATGCTGTCATGTAAGCCACAAGGAGAAGCCTAACCATTTAGTATATTATAATACCTCAAGATGATGCTGTCATGTAAGCCACAAGAAGCATAACCATAGAGTAAATTATTATACCTCAAGATGGTGCTGTCATGTACTGTACATCAGACGTGCACAACATTAAAGATGTGAGGGCCGGTCCAGGATCGTACTACTTTGCAGAAGGAGTTTCAGTGCCATGCCCCTTTGCAAGCTATTGCAACATGTAGCCCGCATTTTGTTCAGGCTGACTGCACATGAATACATCAATTCTGCTAAGCCACCAGGAACAGCAAAACAGTGTTGTATATTATTATACCACTAGCTGGTGCTGTCATATATTACGCATAAATACAACAATTCTGCTGAGCCACTAGAAGCAGCATAACAGTCTAGTATATTATTATACTACTAGTGATATTGTCATATACTGTACATAATTATAAATCAATTCTGCTAAGCCACTTGCAGTAGCATAACAATCTAGTAAATTATTATACTACTAGATGATATTGTCATATAATGTACATGATTATACATCAATTCTGCTAAGCCACTAGGAGCAGCATTAACTGTGCAGTATGTTATTATACAACTAGATAATATTGTTATATACTGTACATGATTATAAATCAATTCTGCTTAGCCACTAGGAGCAGCATAACAGTCTAGTATATTATTATACTACTAGATGATATTGTCATATAATGTACATGATTATACATCAATTCTGCTAAGCCACTAGCAGCAGCATAACAGTCTAGTATATTATTATACCACTAAACGTCAAAAACGTTGCATAACTACATAAATCTCACTAAGCAACTAGGAGCAGAATAACAGTGTAATATATCATTATACCACTACATGGTGTTTAAATTGAGTAAAACTAAAGACCCTTGGGGGAGCAGGCAGAAGGTCATCCCTGTCATCTTCCCTGGTAATTTTTATGAATTAGCTGATGCTGTTGCACTTTTGCAACATTGTTCTTACACTTAAAGGGATTGTCTCATCTCAAAGTTTCATAGGATGCATGAATGAAATAATGCTGCTTTGCTCTGTCCCTTCCTGGTCAAGCTGTCTGTAATTAGCATATGAGCTCTGTGTATTCAGACTACTAATTAGATAAATCTCATGCTGTCAGAACAAGGGAAGCTTCTGAGTTAAAGTAAACAGCAGTAATTACTGTCTTTTGTCTGAAAGATCAGATAACAACCAAGCTCTCACTGTCCAAAGTTCTGTGCTGCCGCTACCGCGACCTGTGTGATGACGTGACTCCCTGCTATCTAATAGAACAAACAGCGGGGGGCGAGTACACAGGTCGATCACTTGGGGACCAGAGGCAGCACAGAAGGTGATAAAATCACTTGTAGCTCCTTAACAAAACAAAAAAAGAACAACGCAATATATTTGGAAAACATCTTTATTTAGTGTTCCCAACATGCTGAAAGCCAATCTTTGTAGCGAGACAACCCCTTTAATTGAATGAACTGTTTGCAGCTGCTGCATGCAGGTTTAAATCCAGGTCTGCAATATACTACCAGTACCTTTGTGTAGTACACGAATATAAAAGTGTGGATTTCAAAATGGTGACATGTTCTATTAGAAATATTCTGAAAAACAACATGCATCACCATGGGCCACTAATATAGACTCATAGAAGCAGTGTGTGCCAATATTATTCTCTATTAAACAAATATAATTGGACTGGAAGTACTGGATGCTAGTCAGAACCTTCAGTCTATCACTATTCATGATATTGCCAAGTGTGAAATGTCAAATAGTCTCCCAAAAATGGGAAATTTAGCAGAGAAAAAAGAGTGATTTTAAATGACTATATTTATTTTTTACCATGGGCAAACTTAAACTATAGTTCTTATCTATAAAAAAAATTAAGTAACTTTTATATGTAAACCCACTTAACCTCAAACCCCTTTTTTAAAAACCTGATTTTAACAACTAAAGGCTTTTAGGGGATAGTGACCGGACTCTTCCCCTGATGAAGCCTTTTATTTGGGTTTGAAACATTTTGGGGGGAGTTCAGCATGACATTTTAATTGTGTTTCTCACCTCTTTTACGTGTTACCGTGCAGAGGGTCTCAAGGAAACCTTAATGTTAATGTCGATCGGATTGGGATGACTGCCAAGTGGGATTTTTTTGGATCCCTTTTTGGAGTTAGTAAATCATTTATATATAAGGTTCCCCTTTTAAATGGTGGTGTTCCACCGATTTGATAATAGAAAGGAGTTTTTTTCTTCACAATTAAAAGGTAAATTGAGAGGTTGAAACAGGTTTTTAAATAGTGTCTCGGGTTAATTGTTTAATAAAAAAAGTTAAGTTTTTAGTGCTTTATGATTGAGAACAAATGGGTTTAAGTTTGCCTATGGCAAAATAGTAAGTAAAGTGTGAAATGTGACACCAATTGCAGGGCAAAGGGATAGCACTATTGCCTTGCTCAACAGTCCACTAGTTATTGCTCATACCAATATCACTAACTACCCATTACTTGTTCCCATCAGCATCTTTGGAACAAGTATAGATCTTGATTAGAAGGTCATTTCAGGACAAGAATAAATGATGAAGCTGTTCATTATGTGCTGCCAATGGAAAATGAAATGGCACACGGGGGCCCTAAGATAATTAAAGAGAAAGAGAAGCGGCACCTCAAGTGACTACTTATCCCCTTTCTTAAAAAAAGACTGAACTGATGCCTTAAAGAAAGGGAAACCCCCGCATACAACCCCAGTTTCGGGAGTTCATAAAAGAAATGTTTAAAGGGGCGTAAAAGTATGTGGTGAAATCAATGCCCAAAATGGTGTTTTAAAAGAAGATTATATTTTAAAAGGCAGTTTTAAACCAGGTGGATGGGGATGTGAGATGGTCGTATACTGGAGTGGGGAAAGATTTATTTTGTTAAACAAATTAAGATAAATTTTTCTCTTTAAAAAAGCAAAAAAAGAAGAGCAATGGATCTATATTCCCCTGGAGAACTTAATCTATCCACCACCCTCCAAATTTACCCCATGGAAACAATAGTTTCTGGGAAAGGGCAGAGCTTAAAGATTGTACACATCTTTGTACTCATTGATTCATTTGTTCACTTTCTATGCAAAGTTAAGCAACATTAGTCTTTTTAAAAAATTTCCTAGCATTTTTCGGTTGTAGGGTCTGTGTAACCTCCTTTTTTTAGCCAAAAATGGCTGCTCCCCTTTACAACAACTGAAAGCAAACGTCTACTGGATGTAGGGGAAGATTTCATTTTGTTAACACTTAATAATATCACTTACTCGTTAAAAGCAAAAAAAGAAGAGCAATGGATCTATATTCCCCTGGAGAACTTAATCTATCCACCACCCTCCAAATTTACCCCATGGAAACAATAGTTTCTGGGAAAGGGCAAACCCTTTAAAAATTATACAAATTTTTTTTACTAATTTTTTTTTTTGTTACTTTTTAATGCAAATTTTAAACAAAAATTGTCTTTTAAAAAATTTCCTAACATTTTTGGGTTGTGGGTTGTGTAATCCTTATGTAGCAACTGTGCTGCGCCCTTTACATCGATCTCAAAGGGGGTTTTGCCACGATTAATGTTGACTGGAATCCAAAAAAAATGGGTATTTTAAACCTTTTTTTAAATATTGTTTTTAAAAAAAGTGAAGCTGTGAGACTAAGCCTTCCTTACATGCCCCTTGTTCCTGCAGTTTAAATTTTGACACAACAAAGGGGCGACAGGGTGATCTGGCGGCTTGTGTTGGGTTTGCATTGTTATCTGATGGGAGGGCTTGAACGAGCTTTTGAAGGGATGGGGAGAAAAGTTCTGGTCTGCTGTTAGGAACCATGGTTGTAATGTATTTTCTGAGAAACATGCAGACGCTCCCCGCTCATCCCCCCCCCGATCATCTGTGAAAAAATGAAAGACGTGCTGTCAGGTTATTTCTTCCTGTGCACAAACCCGTTATCCCCCCTGGATTAGCCAAACAATGTTTTTTCAATAAAGAGATGAATTTTAGGAACTTTCATGGGGGTGGAGCGATGAATCAAAGAGGAGCGGGCTCTGGGGGTCGGAAGCCAAAGCCCCGACTCCGACTCCTCAATTTCCCCAAACCTCCCGACTCCCGGGCCCGACTCCCCCCATAAATGGAGATTTTTTTAAATGATAACCTTACTGTGTAAAATGGTAAATCCCGGCTGTTTTCACTTTATGATACAATATTCAAGTTTTTAGGTAGAACAGAAATGACAAGCAAAATGGAAAAATGCTTTGATCTTTTGAACACTTGTGGGGGGAGTTTAAGAAAAGCTTTATTTGTTCCAAGTCCAGTCTGCACCAACATTGGGAATGTGTAGAAGAGACCTGTGATCAGATTTTTGTCAAGATATGCATGAATCTGATCCAGAGCCCAGAAGGATTCTGGCAGAGCTGTAAACCCATGGTGGATTTCCCAACTACTAACAACATAATAACAAGTAAATTTTAATTTTTAGGAGCAAAAAAATAAAAAATGCGTACAGGAAAGAATCTGCAGAACTAAGAGATGCAAATCTTTCAAGTCCAAAATTTTGTTAAAATAAGGGTGACTTTTTTGGGGGGACCTTTGGTGGTCGATGGGGCTGCACTAGATGGGTTCGTGCCACGGAGCCTGGTTCGGTGGGGGAAGCCAGGATTTTCGGTCGCAGCATTTGTTGTGACCTTGTCCCAGCATGGCTAAAGAAACCATTAAGAGTGGGGCCCCCCGGAACAACTGCAGATGGGTGGGTGGTTGTTCCCACGTTCCAGGTCTTCTGGTTCCAGCCCAGGTATTGGGTGCATCTGGAGCACCTATTAAAGGCCTCCTACTACAGGAGATCAGGGGGTGTGGTCAGCTGCAAGTTGGAGCAGCAGTGGAGCTGTGAGAGGAGGCTCTTACCCCCCAGGCTTGAGGCAAGCAGGTGGCTGCCTTAAGGAATTCTGAACAAGTGGAGGCTGGTACAAGTGTTGGTGGTGCTGTGCAGTAGGCATATGCCACGTTAGTGAGGAACGCACTTAATGGTTAGTCAGTGGCTAGACGGCCGAGGATTTTATTTATGTTTTGTTGCTGTATGTTTATCTGGAGCCTGAATAAAGCTGGTTGAGGCCAGTTTAAACCAGAAGCCTTTGTCAGTGTGCCATCATCCGTCTTACGAAAAGCGGCGATCCCGGAGCAAAAGTACCCCCAGGACGGTCCAAGCGCTAAGCGAGTGCTTACACTGTATATAAAATTACAGTAGCCTCATGTACAAAGCTGTAGTGGAGGGTGAGATATGGAGCCTGAAAGTCAAAAGTCAAAACATTGTTACCATTTTGCTTGTCAGTGTAAAATTTATTGGATATGACTAGAACACAAAAAAATTGTAAATATGCAAAACACTGCAGGAACATTCGTGGAGTCTCTGAATTTGTTTTGAGAAATAGTATTGCCTCCATCAGATCCTGCATAGACGACCTCACATCTGACCTAATTATTTCCAGGCTAGAGAACGGCCTCTCTACACTAACTTGGGTTGGGGGCAAAGCGGTGACCACAGGAGCAACATCTCTAACAATGTCAGGGTATAAAGGAATTGCCTCAGCCACAGTCAATTTTGATGAATGGTTGGACTCTTCTACTTCTTTGAAAGCAGGTGAAAAATTTAGCTGAAATCTGTTTGCCCTGGGAGCGGAATCTTTTCCCCTGGGGCAGCGCTTTGCCTGCTCCATGTCATCAATTACCCTTCTCATGTGATAAGGCTGAAGATATGGGAGCAGGAGCACTGGCCAGACCCAATTCCTCTTGCTCTTTGCAATGCATTGAACTAACTAGACCAACTTATTATATATTTTGGGAGTCAGAGTCAGTTCCTTTTATGACGACTCCGACTCCTGCAAAATAGTCACCGACTCCGACTCCACAGCCCTGCAGAGGAGGTACTTGTTTTTTTAAACACAGAAACACAACGCCCCTTTTTTAAGCCTCAAGAGGGGAGCATCAGCCTGTTAGGTAAGGAACTTACTTCTTGGCAAAACCCCTTTAGAGCAACCTTCTGTTAGCTGTGTTAAGCCTCTTACTTCTCCAATTTCTGAGTGTTTGAAACTGCACAAGGGATAGGAAGGGGACCAGAGTGTGACGAAAGGAGGGAGCATCCGCTGTAACAGAGAGGGACGATCACATAGGATGTACTCAGTCTGCGAGCAGATTGAGAGGAAAGCACACACTGCAGACTTTGAAGGGGGAAATCACATAGGGAATAAATCGGGAGATGGGAGCTACACAGTGGCAAAGTAAGAGGCATCCCTTGGAGACTGAAGCTGGGAAATTGAACTGAACCTTTACATAGCTAGCTGTCCTGCTTCTGACATAGATTAAACAGTACATTTCTAAAGGCTGCCTTGACTCTCTCTGCTTCTCACCTCTTTATCTCAGTGTTCAGAGTGGAGCGGGAAAGGGAGGCTGTATCGTACAGCTAAGCAGTGTTTAGAGAAGGGAGCGCTGGGGGAAGAGCATCTAAATGCAGACCACACAGTATACTGTATCAATGTGCAGAAAGGATGGAAAGCACATAGGTAAGTCTGGAATAGGGAGAGATCACACAGGCTCTGTATCAGTGTACAGAGAAAGCAGAACACAATAAATAGAAGTGTTTGAAAACCTAGGAAATCATTTTTGAACAAGAAGAACAGATAATCTGCTAGATCTGTGAAATGAAACAAAATCAGAACAGTCATGTATTTGGTAAGAATGTTTCCTTACCTTTCCCTACAGGCTTAAAGGAGTTGTCTCACTACATTGATTCATCTTACCTCAGTCCTGTTTTCTTGGTTTCATTTTGAATCCAGGGGCGTGTTTACTGGCTTCCACTAGGCTGCAGTAGAAGCCAGGTCTGTAGCTATAGCGACCAGTGCTGGCAGCCTATCAGGAGAGATTGAACAGGTCTGTAGCTATAGCAACCAGTGCTGGCAGCCTATCAGAAGAGATCACACTGGTCTGTAGCTATAGCGACCAGTACTAGCAGCCTATCAGGAGAGATTGAACAGGTCTGAAGCTATAGCGACCAGTGCTAGCAGCCTATCAGAAGAGATCAAACAGGTCTGTAGCTATAGCGACCAGTGCTAGCAGCCTATCAGGAGAGATCAAACAGGTCTGTATGGTAGCTTCAGCAACCTGAGGAGCTGATGCAGCCCATACAAGAGGGGATATCTAGGAATAGGTAGGACACTGTTAATGGACACATATTGCAAGATCTTTAACATAAAAAGCAACAATCCTTGTAGAGAGACAACCCCTTTAAAGCTAATCAATGCAATAGGAATACCTCTTTAATTTTGGATGGAGTTTGCAATGTCCTTCAATATGATAAATATGTAAGGACTGATGCACCACTCATATGGATAAGCATCCATTGTACTATGCAGAACAGTTCCTGTGCTCTTCATAAACAGTAAGGGTGACATGGCCCAATACGCAAGCGACATTTTTTTGGTCTATTTGCGGCAAAAATACTTTTCACTTCATATTCTTGATGTAAATGAACTGTAATATACCAAAACTAGGCACATTATATGGTGCATTACATACAGTAGCAATGATAGGCTGTGCGCCTCCATAACGTAATGCGCCTATTTCGACGCATTACATACACTACTAATGATACGTTATGTGCGGTGATTGCGCAATGCGCCTATTTAGGCGCGTTAAGTTTACTATTTAAGTCATACCAGATGCCAGATTTTTAAAAGTATCGTACTTTCAGGCGCATTTCACACTGATGAAATGCGCCCAAAATCTGCCGCGGTGACGGCAATTTTCGGACGTCGCCCTAAATCCTTACAGCCACACACACAGACGTTACTAATCTAGCAAACACTAGTGCCTTCCTAGATGCTGTCCTCAGAGACTAAAAGAAAAAAACAAAAACATGGCCATACTCGCTGCTAGAAAAGCGGAGATGAGACTGGACACAGCACAGAGGCAACACAGGCGCCCATGCTATTAAAGAAAAATACCCAGGTGCAGCTGATGAGTGGTCATGTTTTTGTTTTTTTCTTTGAGTAATTTCTTCCCCTTTTTCTGTATATTTTGTGATCTTAAAGGGGTTGTCTCGCTATAAAGAATAGCTTTCAAATTGTAGGGAACACAAAATAAAGACATTTTCCAAATATATTGCTTTGTTCCTCTGTTTTCCCTAACGAGATACAAGTGAATTTATGACCTCCCTGGCTATTTCAGTTCCCTCAGTAACTGACCTGTAAACAATTCTCCCCCTGCTGTTTGTTCAATGAGATAACAGTGAGTGATGTCATTAAGGCAGTGTCCTGTGCTGCTCAGCAGTAAAAAGCTTGATTTATGTAAAATAAACAGAACTGTAATTAGGGCTTTTGTTTTGGGGATCAGATAAGAAGTCCTGTTAGTAGTTTGAGAAGCTAATCTGATCTAATTAGCATCTGAAAGCACAGCATGGCATGGAGCTGTACAAGCAAGGAGCTTATGCAAATTAGTCAGTCTGAACCAGGAAGTGACAGAGTATTTCATTCATGCATTCTCTGAAACTCTGAAGGTAGAAAACTCCTTTAAGGGAGTGTAGGGACCTGCAATAAATAAGGAGCCGTGAAGGGGCTTGCAGGCATACAATATAGTGGCCATTATGTTAACCAATACCTCATATTTGATGTTTTTCCAGTATGTGAAAAAAGTTTTTTTGCCCAACAGTACTGGGGACTGGATGCAAGTCTTTCTGTCCACTTAGTGGAAGGATGTATGGATTACCAACCATCAGCTGCACCTGGGTATTTTTCTTTAATAGCATGGGGGCCTGTGTTGCCTCTGTGCTGTGTCCAGTCTCATCTCAGCTTTTCTAGCAGTGAGTATGGCCATGTTTTTGTTTTTTTCTTTGAGTAATTTTTTTCCCCTTTTTCTGTATATCCTCAGAGACTAAACTAGCAACCTGTTACAAATGTCAAAAACTGGTCATAATAACCCAGCAAATCTTGGATCCTTCGCTTTCTAAAAAAATACTGAAGCAGTATATATCTGTCCCTTAGTGTAACTGTCAATGAGGATTGCCTGTAATCAGTGTCAGAGGCTGAAGCCAGAATCTGTAATTTTTCAAATAGGAACACACACACAGATGAAACTCAAGAAAAAATAGATTCTGGAAGAGATTGCTATAAACATACAGTATTGTATGAAGCTATGCAGAGAGATGTATATAGAGGAAAGTCTGACTCTAGTCATATCAGGTAATGACAGCAGTGCATTGAGCTATACAGTGAACGGCCATTACTGGGATATAACAGCACTTAAAGGGTATTCTCCCCGCATTGAGCTTTAAATATGTAGGGAATCATAAATAAAGACTATAACCAAGTACATTGCTGTTCTGATTTTGCTTCCTTTACAGAGCAGTTCTTATCTCTTGCTTTTGTAAACAAGCTCCATCACCATGTCCCTATTACAGGCTCAGCTAGGAATAGCAGAGCTGAAATGTCAGTCACTGCTGTAGAACCGCCCAAAGTCTGAACAGGAAGTGGAAGTCTGATGCTGTAGAAGTGCCCACAGCCTGGACAGGAAGGTGAAAGCCTGAAGCTGTAGAACCTCCCACAGCGTGAACAGAAAGTGGGAGCCTAAAGCTGTAGAACAACCCACAGCCTAAACAGGAAGTGGGAGCCTAAATCTGTAAGCCGCACATAGTCTGAACAGGAAGTAGGAGCCTGAACCTGTAGAACCGCCCACAGCCTGAACAGGAAGTGGGATCCTGAAGCTATAAAACCACTCACAGCCTTAACAGTAAGTGGGAGTTTGAAGCTGTAGACCCACCCACAACCTGAGCAGGAAGTGGGAGCATAAAGCTGTAGAAACACCTACACCCTGAACAGGAAGTGGGAGCCTGAAGCTGTAGAACCATCCAAAACCTTAACAGAAAGTGTGAGCCTAAAGCTGCAACACCGTCCACAGCCTGGACAGGAAGTGGGATTGAGAAGCTATAGAACCACTCATAGCCTTAACAGGAAGTGGGAGCCTGAAGCTGTAGACCCACCCACAACCTGACCAGGAAGTGGGAACCTGAAGCTGGAGACCCACCCACAACCTGACCAGGAAGTGGGAGCCTGAAGCTGTAGACCCACCCACAACCTGACCAGGAAGTGGAAGCCTGAAGCTGTAGAACCGCCCAAAAACCTGAACAGGAAGTGGAAGCCTGAAGTGTAGAACCACCCACAACCTGAACAGAAAGTGGGAACCTGAAGCTGGCTGTAAAACGCAAACTCTGTGAAACAGTCTGGAAAGAACAGCCCTTTAACTTTCCCTGGGCTCTCTATCACCATGTGAAACACAATCTCAAACAAAGGAAGCAAAGTATAGAAAACTGCTCCAACCCTGCATCCGTGGACCCACCTAGTGCTGGATTACAGGATGGAAAAGATTCGTGAATAGGAATTATTTCTAGGAGAACATCTGCTGTAAAAAATCCGGTGAGTCAGCTCTTTGGTGTCCTCATTGCGTCCAGCACCAGGTTCACCATACACAGGCCGGGGCCGGAAATCCTCGATGTTATATTTATTCCCTTTAATCTGAGAGGCGCGCTATGAACTAGTAATTTACACTCTGTCACTTTGGCCGTTAATCTTTTACGTCATTTGGAAAGACGAGCGCGCCATAAAGAGGCAGCCAGCTAATGAACGGGAAGTGATTTGGCAGTGAGCATTATATCCTCAAATCCAAGTGTCTGCAAAGATCATATTTCTGCTGCAGAAAAAAAAACCCACAGAAATACGTGTATGGAATAGACGGCGGCGCATAATGAAGGCCGACCTCAAAGTGAACATTGCCGAGCTGTTATATTGAGTGCATTTGGCTTTCCATGAGTTCAAATTGAGTTATCTAAGTCGTGACCGAGCCGTCACCTGTTACCGGGATGATGGACGGGTCCCCAGGACAGGTTTTCCTCTCTGGAAGGACTCGTGGCCAGAGAATAGCTTTACAGCACAGCCGCCCTAACCTGTGATGGACCCATTTTTTTATTTTTTATTTTTATTAAAGCCCTAAAAACATCCAACAAACACCATAATGCACAAAAAAAAAAAAGTGCAACACTAATGCCACACAAAAACAGTGCATTAAGGATACGGTCTATCGCAGACCCATACTTAAAGGGAATGTGTCGTCAAAAAATTACTTATTGTTTAACTCACATTTTTATGTTAAACACATTTTGTCGGAGTTTTTTTTTTTTTTTTTTTTAAATTTTCCAGATCACTATCAGTATTTTTTTTTTAATAATTCTTAAGTGCTGCAGTTCTCACTTTGGCCACTAGGCCTAATAAATGTCTGATACTTCCTGTTCTGTTTAGAGAGATTTTCAGCAGTGTGCTCATTATCAGCACAAAGAGGGTCAAACTGAAAGGAGACACCAATGTGTACAGATAACACAGAATCCACCAATCACAAGAGGAGATGTCACAGCTCCCCCTCTGCCCTCCCTTCACAGTGAAAACTCTCCTATACAAGTCTATGGGACAGAATCTGTCTTAGGCCTCGTTCACACGGCTTATTTGCCGACGGATTGGCGCCGTATTCCGCGCCGGAATTGCGCTTCAATACGGCGCCAATCCGTCGGAGTCATTACGGTAATCCACTGCTCTCATAGAGAACAGTGGAATCCGTCGCTCCTCCCCGCTCGGCAAATCCGCCGCGGGGGGAGAAAGTGACATGCACATTATCCAGGCGCAATACGCGCCGTGGATAATGGCAGTCTATGGGGCCGGCGGGCCGCGCCCCCGCCCCCACCCCTTATTCACGCCGGATTTGCGAGCGCAATCCGGCTCGCAAATACGCCGTGAATAAGCCGTGTGAACGGGGCCTTAAGGGGAATATGTCTGCAATTTTTTTTTTTTTTACTTATTAAATCAAGCCCCTGATCCATATTCTTTTCCTCTCAGTTGTTTTTATTTCCTGATTGTAGATTTCTCTATTCGGCCGTCTATATAGGATTGTGGGGAAGACATTCTTGGTTGCACTGCTTTAACAGCAGTCAGAGAGATACTTTACAGCAGCTTCATGCCTATGGGATTCTACCTGCACAGGAATACACAAAACATATTCTCCCCTACCGAAGCAGAAGGAGAACTGGATGCTCCCTCACCGAGCCAGAAGGCGTCTGCATGAGGTCACACAAATGGCTCCACTGCCGAAGCAGATAGAACCTACAAACACACTCTTGACTCCGAAGAGTGCCGGGGTTTGCAGGGGAGAAAGGAACCAGAAGGCCACACATTCTCCCCCTAGACCTCAGGAGGGTCCCAAAAGGGTGCCACATCCTAAAATCCTACACACAAAACATGACACACATGAACAAACAGTGACGTGAAAAAGTAAGTTAAATAAATTAGTGAATGTGCGCAGTGAAACACTGCCCGGACATCCGGCCGGAAATGATAAAAATGTCCCTATTTCCTAGCCTGTGATGGACCCAGGCACAATCTTCATGGGACGCCAGGGTGGCCCGCTCCAACGTATTCTTCTCTAAATGATTAGCTTGTAGGAAGGGAAGATCTCTCCTTAGGGAGAGCGCCTATATAGGCGCGTGGAGATTCAAAATTGCCTTTTTGCACTCCACGAAGCATCGGTATATCACAAGGCATTATGGGAAAGGAGCTGAGAAGCTCTAGCGCCCTCTTTTGGATGTAACAAATCCTCAATTTGCTTTTGACCCACTGGATCTTTGGAAAGCAAGAAGGGATATTTTGCCAAGCCAGTATCACTCATCTGTAGACAGCCGTTTTGGGGTGTTTGCCCCTCTTCAGTACAGAGCAGAGCGATGCTAGCTTGGCTGAGTGGGAGGCAATGAGTAACTCAGAAAGGGAAGAGCTCTCCTTAGGGAGAGCACCTGTAGAGGTGTGTGGAGATTCAAAATAGCTTTTTTGCACTCCACGAAGCATCTGCATGTCACAAGGCATTATGGGAAAGGAGCTGAACAGGAAGTGGGAAACTGACGCTGTAGAATCGCCCACAGCCTGAAAAGGAAGTGGGAGCCTGAAGCTGTAGAACCATTCACAGCCTAAACAGGAAGTGGGAGCCTGAAGCTGTCGAATGGCCCATAGCCTGAACAGGAGGTGGGAGCCTGAAGCTGTAGAATTGCCAACAGCCTGAACAGGAAGGGGAAGCCTGAAGCTGTAGAACCGTCCACAGCCTGAACAGGAAGTGGGAACCTGAAGCTGTAGAACTGGCCACAGCCTGACCAAGAAGTGGGAGCCTGAAGCTGTAGAACCACCCACTGCCTGAACAGGAGGTGGGAGCAACTGCATGGGCAGTAGAACCATAGAACCGTAGAACTGTCCACAGCCTGAACAGGAAGTGGGAGTCTGAAGCGGTAGATCCATCCACAGCCTGAACACGAAGTGGGAGCCTGAAGCTGTAGAACCATCCACAGCCTGAACAGGAAGTGGGAGCCTGAAGCTGTAGAACCGCCCACAGTCTGAACAGGAAGTGGGAGCCTGAAGCGGTGCAACCGTCCACAGCCTGAACAAGAAGTGGGAGCCTGAAGCTGTAGAACCACCCACTGTCTGAACAGGAGGTGGGAGCAACTGCATGGGCAGTAGAACCATAGATCCGTACAACTGTCCACAGCCTGAACAGGAAGTGGGAGCCTGAAGCTGTAGAACCTCCCACAGCCTGAACAGGAAGTGGGAAGTCTGAAGCTGTAGATCGTCCACAGCCTGAACAGGAAGTGGGAGCCTGAAGCTGTAGAACCACCACAGCCTGAACAGGAAGTGGGAACCTGAAGCAGTAGACCGCCACAGCCTGAACACGAAGTGGGAGCCTGAAGCTGGTAGATCCGCCACAGCCTGAACAGAAGTGGGAGCCTGAAGCTGTAGAACTGTCCACAGCCTGAACAGGAAGTGGGAAGCCTGAAGCTGTAGAACCTCACAGCCTGAACAGGAAGTGGGAGCCTGAAGCTGTAGAACTGCTCACAGCCTGAACAGGAAGTGGGAGCCTGAAGCTGTAGAACCGTCCACAGCCTGAACAAGAAGTGAGAGCCAGAAGCTGTAGAACCGTCCACAGCCTGAATAGGAAATGGGAGCCTGAAGCTGTAGAACTGTCCACAGCCTGAACAGGAAATGGGAGCCTGAAGCTGTAGAACCGCCCACAGCCTGAACAGGAAGTGGGAGCCTGAAGCTGTAGAACTGGCCACAGCCTGAATAGGAAGTGGGAGCCTGAAGCTGTAGAACCACCCTCGGCCTGAACAGGAAGTGGGAGCCTGAAGCTGAAGTGGGAACAACTGCATGGGCATGAAGTCTAGACTCAGATCCTAAAAATCCTATAAGTGATGAAGATCTTAGAAGATTTCTGTGCCTAGGAAGGCAAAATTAGCTAGCTGCATGGTCTAAGCGAAAAAGTCTACATCAAGGGTGTCAAACTATTTTTTTTTTTTTTAACCTAGAGCCACATCAGCATTATGGTTGGAGGGTGACCAGGTGGTCTGGCAGAGCTGTGCTGCCACCTGTGAGCTGCTGAACAGAGCGGTGTGGAGTTGCGTGACTGAACTCAGAATCCAAAATGGTGAACGCAGCCTTTTCTGCCACCGCCACCTTTGTTGATGCCACCCGCATCCCCTGGGGAAAGTAAAAAGTTAAAACTTTGCCCATCAGTGCTCGCTGTGTCTAAGCTCCCGTGGGCCTCATGAACTGACGTGGTGGGTCACACCTGCCCCCCTGGGGTCCTGACTTGGCCACGTGTGGTCTACACCGTCTCCCCAATCCCTGTCCTAGGCACAACACTGGAGTTGGACGATTTGGGGATTTCCAAAAACTACAAGACGCTTTATGTTAATGTGATTTTCTGTTCTTGTTGCCTGCACCATACACTATAGTTCTCACTGTCCTATCATTCTCGTATACTCCCTTCCTTAAAAATTCTGGCAGATGGATTAACACCTCTACTTGGGTCAGCCCAGCAGAAACCAATTTCACACCTTGGTGGCTTCACTCCCGACTGAAACTAATAAATGTATGAGTATCTGCAATTACTGCAACAGCTTCACTGGGCTAAGTGGAATAATCAGCCCCGCACTCCGGCAGCCATTACGCTTTCTTAGCTCGAACCTCCGATTTAGCAGAATGATATTGGCACCCATCCTGCAACACTAGATATATGGCACAGCTTAGGTGTGATACACGTTGATCACCATGCAACCTCTGACCTCCATCACGTAACGTACCTGGCACTATCATGTTACAAACAGAAACCATGGTTGAACATTGCCTGCTCTGTGATAGCAGACACACTGGATATCCCCCTAGTCTTCCCAAAGACAGGTATAACAAAACATTTAGAAAAACTAACACGAGAAGAGCTAGAGGGTGTCTGTATTTTGTGTTGGACACCTAGAAAGTGCTGGGCAGCCTGCCTAATCGAATAGTAGTGGCGTAATAGGTTGTAAGCCAGCATTCTGTCTGGCCCCAGCGCGCATTCCTGCCTCTCTCACTCAGAATAAGGGGTTGGCAACATTTCACTCTGCACAGCCAGCAGCTGCTTCTACAATCAGGAAATAGCAGAATTGTGCCTCGGTGCCTAATGCTCCTGCGTGTAAACATAGAAAGGAGACAGATCTGTGCTGCTCTGGATGAGTTCATAGAAGACTGGATTCAACTGTAACAAACCTCCAGATGTGAGAGGAGAAGAGTGCTCTGAGTTCATAGAAGACTGTCTAGACTGAATGCAGGGTGTGCTATGCAAACAAACAGCTCTTACAAAATAAGACTGCATAGGGCGAGGAACGACACAGTGACATGTGGACTCAGACAGAGGGGGGGAGCAGACTGACTCGGGAGCGAGCGAGAACAGTGAAGGGGAGAATGATGTAACCCTCCCTTCAGTTAAGAAACACCGAGCAGAGAGGGGAAGAGATACCCCTGGATTTGTAGAGCTGAGAAACTGAAAGTACAATGAAACATACAAACTGATGAGTGATAAATGTGATAAATCCCCTTTAATTGCACCTTTTTGTATTGCCTTCTCTATATGCAAATATAGTACCAGCCACCACCCCCAGGAGTGTGAGTGGTTGTTTTACCAGTATTTTTGCATTTGTGTAATCTCCCCATGTATTATACTGTGGCTTTTCTGCATACTGTTGTGAACAGGTATCAATTCAATGTGCAGTTTTTTATCATCTAATTGTCCTCCTAGTGGAGGGGTGTGTGAGCTACTGCTCAGCAATTACCTGCACCTGTTTATCTTTCCCAAGTAGCACAGGGGCCTGTGTTGCCTCCTACTGGGTTCAGTCTCTAGTCCAGCCATTGAGCTGTAAGTATGGCCTTTGCTGTAATGTCCCATTTTTCTGTGATTTTTCTAGAGAACTTTTTTATTTTAAAGGGAAACCCTGCGTAACCTCATCTTGCTGTCAGGTGTTACACAACTATATTTGCCGCCTCTTCAACCAATGGGGCCTCTACACCTATAATGATGGTCTTATGTATGATCATTCCGCCTGACTCGCTCAGGGTATGCATGTGTTCCCAGTAGGGTGGGGAAAGTATACTGCTGTTGGACACCACTGGAGGTGGCTTATCTCCCTTGAAATTCAACTCCCTGATCCCTCTTTATCCTGACTTCTGTCATTGGAGCACCCCCATTAGATCACATGTGGCAAACTCAAGGCTCTTTGTGGCCAACAACATCATTTTGTGTGTCCTCAAGAGCTCAGACACAGAAAACATGGATGGACAAGTTCTGGACACAGAATGACGAGCTTTCCACTTTCTACAGGAACCCAGCCAGCACTTGGCAGAAGCAGCAGCACCAGCACAAGAAGCAGGAACCATCTTAAATTCGGAGCTCTACCACGCACCTCCACACCGCTCAGCAACCCACAGATGGTAGCATAGCTGTGCCAGACCCACCTTAGCCACTCTCTAAGGCCCTCTGAGGGCAACCATAATGCTAGTGTGGCATGGGGCATTGGATGGTTGTGTGGTCTTACTAATGTGTATGGTTACCCTTAAAGGGGTTTTGCCACGATGTAATGTTGACGTGGGATCCTCCAAAATGGGTATTTAATCACTTTTCTAAATATATGTGATTACAAAAAGTGAAGCCTATGAGAGCTACAGCATTGCTCAGTCCCCCTTAGTTTCCTGAAAGTTTACATTAGACACGACCAGGACACTGACAGGAGCTGATCTGGCCGGGCTTGCGTGTTTGCACTTCTTATCTGATGACAGGGAACATGAAGGAGCTTGCAAGGAGCTGGGGAGAAAAGTGCAGTGTATAAGTCTGTCTGCTGTATAGAGAATCCACTGTTGTAATGTTATTATTTCAGTAAACTTTAGAGACGCTCCCTGCTTCCTCACTCTCTGCTCAGCCCCCTCCCTCTCATCCCTGCAGCCGTTCATGACTCAGCATGCTTTATCTTCTCTCCTGAGCAGATAAGAGGTAAGGAACTCACTTTGTGGCAAAACCCCTTTGAGGTGAATGCACACAGGATCCACAGTGAATTACAGCACTAGTTATGCCCAGGTGGCAGAAATTTTCCACCTGGAAATTGACCCTGTGGTGCGAATTTACTGCATTTTATCTCATCAACCTGAACTGGGTAAAACCTGCTCTAAAAATTGTTGCAGATTTTTATTTGCAGATTTACCTGCGGATTTGAAATTTTCTGCAGCGTGCACCCATGTTTAAAAGTTTTTGGGAGGTGCTGAACCAAATATGGTTCTAGAACAAAAGGACCCTAGATCATCAGCTTCTTCTCAATCAAAACAAGACTTTCTTTTTAACACCAATAGAAAACCAATAGCCAGCTCACCCTCGGCATGCTCGTACCCCAGTCAACTCATGATGTAAGGCTCTGCTTCTCTTCATAAAAACATGACTTTATTTTGAGAAAAAAAAAACCTTAAAGGGGTTGTCTCATCTCACTGTTTCATAGAGCAAAGCATCAGTATTTAATTCATGCATCCCGGAACTTCCTGGTAAAGCTGGCTGTAATTAGCATCTGAGCTCTGTGTATTCAGTATTCAGACTTCTGCTAATTAGTTAAACAATCTCCTCTGAGGTCCAGAGAATCTAAACAGTAAACAGTAGTAATTAGTGTCCCTTGTTTGAAAGAGCAGATAACACACAAGCTCTCAGGCTGCCAGAAGTTCTGTGCTGAGACTTGTGTGATGATGTCACTCCCTGCTATCAGATAAGAAAAACCGCAGGGAGAGCAGGCAAAGCAGATTGGTAACTAGAGAAACCTGAGAGCCCTCAGAAGGTGATAAAATCACTTGTAGCACCTTAACAAAAAAAATAGCAAAGCACTATATTTGGAAAACGTCTTCATTTAGGGCGACATTTCCCAACACGGCAACGCCAGTTTTTTGGTCTATATTGCGCTAAAATCGCTTTTGACGCCATATTTTGGATGTAAATGAACTGTCGTACACCAGAACTAGGCGCGTTATATGCCAGGACCGACACATTGTAATGCGCCTAAAAATGATGCGCTGTGCGCCTCGATAACGAAATGAGGTGCATAGCACATCATACCAAGTGTGTATGTGTTAGTCGCATTTCACGTTTTACAAGTATGTGTTAGGCGCATTTAATATTCCTGTAATGATAAGATATGCCCCTCCGTGTGCGATGTGCCTCGATAGGGGCATTACATACGCTTCTAATGATATGCTAATTGCAGCACAAAACATTTCATTGATAAAGTATGTAATGCCCCTGTCGAGGCACATCGCGCACGGAGGCGCATAGCTTATCATTACAAGTATATATTAAAATTGCGCCTAACATACACTAAATATGCTAGCACTTTAATGTAATGATGTGCTATGCACCTCCTCACTTAATAGGCATGCGCAATTTTCGTTATGGAGTCGCATCATTCATAGGCGCATTATGTTTACTATGCAAGACCTGACACCAGATTTTTGATAGGGTCGGACTTTCTGTCGCACTTTACACTTATTTAATGCGCCTAAAAACTGACGTAGCACCGCCAATTTTCGGACATCTCGCCCTTAGTGTTCCCTACATGTTGAAAACTAATCTTTGAGACAACTTCTTTAAAAATATTCCAAGCATTTATACCATCCATGCCGAACACAATCAGAGAGGTAACACATGCTACTATTAAGGATCCAGTACGGTCAGAAACGCGTTAGCGCTAAGCCCTGTCTCTCCTCACTGGTTGTGCTTGACATGGATGGTAAATATGCTTGGAACAATTATATGAAATTTTGGGGAAAATAAAATGTTTTTGTGAGAAGAATTCGTGCCAATCCATTTTTTTTTTTCAATCATCTGCTTTGTGTCAGGTATCCTACCAACATGTCATCAATTTGTTTAATATATACACATATGCTTTCAAATCTGGAGTGAAATATGCATCTATTTTGAATGACTATATGGTCACACATGGTTTGTCCCTGCCTGCATTGTCTTACATTACCATTGTACTTTCAACGCAATTGGTTAACTGCAAGCAATGTATTAAAGGGAACCTGTCACGTAGGTTATGCCCCCCTTGCTGAGGGCAGCACAAGCTAGTGTCAGACCTGCTGCTCCCAGCGCTGTGTCCCTTATTCTGTAGTTTTAGAGTATTTACCCCTCAAATCTTATTCATGAGTAGGTGTTAGCCCCGCCCACCAAATGCTAGCCCCTCCCACCTGGCAGTTATTCTCATGTTTCTACCTATTCAAAGTAATAGGTTTATCAGTTGAGGTGGGAGGGGCTAGTCTCAGGTGGGCGGGGTTTGAAAAAAAAACTGACTCTTCGAATGACTCTTTTCTGGCTGAAAACTGCAGATTTAAGCACTAAATACACAAAAACTCCAGCATCTTACAGAATAAGGGACACAGCGCTGGAAACAGCAGGTCTGACACTAGCTTGTGCTGCCCTCAGCAAGGGGGCATAATCTAGGTGACAGGTTCTCTTTAATTTGACTGAAATGACCTGAAATTTTGTTCCAGAAGGATGTCCTAGGTAACTTGTATTTATTCTGTATTTTTTTTCCGATTTTCTCGTCACTTTGAATAAGAGTCTAAGTAGGCTTGAAACGCGTCAGGATGACCAGAGAATGTGCCCAGTTCTCTTTTTGAATTAAAATGTGATTTTATTCTTCCTCCTCTTCCCGTTTGGATCCTGGACAATCTCATCCTTTGGATTGTAAGCATGCCATCAATGCCTGCGGTGGAAACCCCCTTTTAAGATGTTAATGCATTCCTGGGAGAAGTACAGCAGGTAGCGCATTAAGGTTTGCCAAGTGACTGACACAATGAAAGTATATTGATCGAGCAGAAATGTACCGCACTGCAGTGTGCGGCGAGCTGCATGCAGCACAGCGGAGCACTGCCTGTGTACGCAGGCCATCTGCGCTCTGCAGGGACGTCCTGAGGCCTTGACTATGTGCAAAGTGAGATTGGGAATGAGATGTTTATGTAACCTGTAACATCACGTCCATTCCTCACTCGATTTGCTCTATTTCCTTACAACAACTAAGTGCTTTTAGTGTCGAGACTCCGCAGAGATGTATTCATGGGAACTGCAGGCATAAATATTGAAGCTCATGTGCTTCCTCAGATTCACAGCTTACAAAACGATCTCCAGCTAGGATGTGCGGCCTCCTGTGCATGCTCTGCAAAAGCACAGTCACCTGCAGACCTTACTGGTAGTGGAGCAGCACCGATAAACAGTAGCACCGACACTGGTAGTGGAGCAGCACCGATAAACAGTAGCACGACACTGGTAGTGGGCAGCCGATAACAGTAGCACCGACACTGGTAGTGGAGCCAGCACGAAAAAGTAGCACCGACACTGGTAGTGGAGCAGCACCGATAAACAGTAGCTCCGACACTGGTAGTGGAGCAGCACCGATAAACAGTAGCACCGACACTGGTAGTGGAGCAGCACCGATAAACAGTAGCACCGACACTGGTAGTGGAGCAGCACCGATAAACAGTAGCACCGACCTATCAAGTAACATAACATCTCAGATCAACCTGATCTGCTTTTCTGACGAGGCGAGTAGAAGTCTGGATAGCGGTGCGGCTGTGGATATAGTGTCTCAGGCCCCGTGTATCCTCCATGTCAGGGGCGGCTGTGGATATAGTGTCTCAGTGCCCCGTGTATCCTCCATGTAGGGGCGGCTGTGGATATAGTGTCTCAGTGCCCATGTATCCTCCATGTCAGGGCGCTGTGGATATAGTGTCTCAGGCCCCCTGTATCCTCCATGTCAGGGGCGGCTGTGGATATAGTGTCTCAGGCCCCGTGTATCCTCCATGTCAGGGGCGGCTGTGGATATAGTGTCTCAGGCCCCATGTATTCTCCATGTCAGGGGCGGCTGTGGATATAGTGTCTCAGGGCCCCATGTATCCTGCATGTCAGGGGCGGCTGTGGATAAAGTGTCTCAGTGCCCCATGTAACATCCATGTCAGGGGCGGCTGTGGATATAGTGTCTCAGTGCCCCATGTATCCTCCATGTCAGGGGCGGCTGTGGATATAGTGTCTCAGTCCCCGTGTATCCTCCATGTCAGGGGGCGGCTGTGGATATAGTGTCTCAGTGCCCCATGTATCCTCCATGTCGGGGGCGGCTGTGGATATAGTGTCTCAGTGCCCATGTATCCTCCATGTCAGGGCGGCTGTGGATATAGTGTCTCAGTCCCCCATGTATCCTCCATGTCAGGGGCTGTTTGTGGATATAGTGTCTCAGTGCGCCATGTATCCTCCATGTCAGGGGCGGATGTGGATATATGTCTCAGTCCCCCATGTATCCTCCATGTCAGGGCGGCTGTGGATATAGTGTCTCAGTGCCCATGTTTTCCTCCATGTCAGGGGCGGCTGTGGATATAGTGTCTCAGTGCCCATGTATCCTCCATGTCAGGGGCGGCGGGTGGAATATAGTGTCTCAGTCCCCCATGTATCCTCCATGTCAGGGGCGGCTGTGGATATAGTGTCTCAGTGCCCCATGTATCCTCCATGTCAGGGGCGGCTGTGGATATGGGTGTCTCAGTGCCCCATGTATCCCCCATGTCAGGGGGGGGTTTGTGGATATAGTGTCTCAGTGCCCCATGTATCCTCCATGTCAGGGGCGGCTGTGGATATAGTGTCTCAGTGCCCCATGTATCCTCCATGTCAGGGGCGGCTGTGGATATAGTGTCTCAGTGCCCCATGTATCCTCCATGTCAGGGGCGGCTGTGGATATAGTGTCTCAGTGCCCCATGTATCCTCCATGTCAGGGGCGGCTGTGGATATAGTGTCTCAGTGCCCCATGTATCCTGCATGTCAGGGGCGGCTGTGGATATAGTTTTCCCAGTGCCCCATGTATCTCCATGTCAGGGGCAGCTGTGGACATAGTGTCTCAGTCCCCCATGTATCCTCCATGTAGGGGCGGCTGTGGATATAGTGTCTCAGTCCCCCCATGTATCCTCCATGTCAGGGGGGGCTGTGGATATAGTGTCTCAGTGCGCCAATGTATCCTCCATGTCAGGGCGGATGTGGATATAGTGTTCAGTGCCCCATGTATCCTCCATGTCAGGGGCGGCTGTGGATATAGTGTCTCAGTGCCCCATGTATCCTCCATGTCAGGGGCGGCTGTGGATATAGTGTCTGGGGCCCCCATGTATCCCCCATTTTCAGGGGCGGATGTGGATATAGTGTCTCAGTGCCCATGTATCCTCCATTTCAGGGGCGGCTGTGGATATAGTGTCTCAGTGCCCCATGTATCCTCCATGTCAGGGGCGGATGTGGATATAGTGTCTCAGTGCCCCATGTATCCTCCATGTCAGGGGCGGATGTGGATATAGTGTCTCATTTGCCCCATGTATCCTCCATTTAGGGGCGGATGTGGATTAGTGTCTCAGTGCCCCATGTATCCTCCATTTCAGGGGCGGATGTGGATATAGTGTCTCAGTGCGCCATGTATCCTCCATGTCAGGGGCGGCTGTGGATATAGTGTCTCAGTGCCCCATGTATCCTCCATTTCAGGGGCAGCTGTGGATATAGTGTCTCAGTGCCCCATGTATCCTCCATGTCAGGGGCGGATGTGGATATAGCTTTTTTAGACTTTGCAAAGGCATTTGACACTATTAGAATCCAGAGAGTGGTGGTAAATGACTCCTACTCTGAGTGGTCTCCAGTTGTGAGTGGTGGCCCCAGGGCTCAGTAATGGGTCCTCTTTTATTCAATGAATTTACTAACAATATAGTGGAAGGGATCAATAGCACGGTTTCTTTTTTTGCAGATGACACCAAGCTATGCAGGGTAGTGCAATCAATGGAAGATATTCATAGATTGCAAGCAGAAACACCGAGTGTTTGGGCATCCACGTGGTAAATAAGGTTCAATGTGGATAAATGTAAGGTTCTGCATCTGGGGAGAAATAATCTGCAGGCATCATAGGGTTTGGGGAGAAAAAACTTGGAGAATCGCTTGTTGAGAAAGATCTGGGCGTTCTTGGAGATCATAGACTACAGAACAGCATGCGTGTTTAATCAGCTGCCTCTAGGGCAAGTAAAATATTGGCGTGTATTAAAAGAGGCATGGACTCGCGGGACAAGGATGTAATTCTACCGCTATACAAAGCATTGGTGCGACCTCTCTTAGAATATGCTGTCCAGTTCTGGGCCCCAGTTTATAGAAGAGATGTAATGAAGCTATAGAGAGTGCAAAGATGAGCAACCAACTTATAAAGGAAATGGAGCATCTTAGTGCAAAGACGAGCAACCAAACTTATAAGGGGAATGGAGCATCTTAGTTATGAGGAGAGGTTAGAAGAATTGAACTTATTTAGTCTTGAGAAAAGATGGCTCCGGGGAGATATGATTAATTTACATAAGTATAGAAATGGTCCCTACAAAAAGTATGGGGAAAAACTATTTCATGTAAAGCCCCCTCAAAAGACAAGGGGACATTCCCTTCGGCTGGAGAAAAAGGGATTCAATCTCCAGAGGAGAAAAGCGTTCTTCACTGTGAGAACTGTAAATCTGTGGAATAGCTGCCTGAGGAGCTGGTCACAGCAGGAACTGTAGAGAGTTTCAAGAAAGGCTTAGATACCTACCTGGAACTAAAGAATATTAATACCTATGTAGCCATGTAAAATTCTGGATCCTGTATGGTGGTGGCTCTGGGGTCAGAGATGAGGTCTCCCCTGGAGCAGAATGGTTCTTTCCTTGTGGGTTTCAGGGCATTCACCAGTGGGGAGGCTGGGCTTAAAATCCTTGTCTCCCTCCCTCACCCACATTTTCCCCACCCTCGGTTGAACTTGATGGACACAAACATCCGGTCCAAAACATCATTTTATGATGTTTTAAGGTTTTAGACATAGTGAGCATGGATGGCAGAAGGACCGTCTCTTCCCTTTCCCTGGAGAATGCTGCCAGTACTTGCAGAGGTGGCAGCACCAGCACAGAGAGGAGACGCCATATTGGATTTGGAGCTTCGGCGCACACCTCCACACTGCTCTGTTCAGCAACTCACACAGCTCTGAAAGCGCTAGCCAGGCACGCTAGTCACTCTCAAAAGCTCTACAGTGGCTTTTTGAGGGCAACCATAATGCATATGTGGCCCTCAATTGAAATATGAGATTGACACCCCTACCCTACAGTGTTGATCCAGAGGAAGTAAAAAATCCCAATAAGGCAGATGCCAATTGCCCCAAAGAAGAGAAAACATTTCCTTCTGACTTCAAATCTAGCAATCTCTGGATCAACGTGTAGGGAACATGTCCCATCAGGGCTGCGCCATTCTTTTGGTATATTTTGTGCCTAAACACTGTTGAGGCCCTATTCTCTATATAAACGAACTGTAATACACCAAAACTAGGGGCATTATACACCAGACACAATACATTTGAATGCGCCTAAAATAGGCACATCAAATATTCTAGCAATGATATGCTATGTGCCTAGATTGGGTGCATCAAATATACTATGAAAGGCAGACCAGACACCAGATTTTCGACAGGATCGTTCATTCAGCTGCACTATACATTTAATGTGCCTTAAAACTGGAGGCGCCTCTTTCTTGACATGTCGCCCCAAGTCTCCATCACCCATAATATTATATTTTTCAAGGCATCTAAGCCCCTTTTGAACTTGTTTCATGAATCCACCATCACAACCTCCTATGACGGAGAGTCTCACTGCTCTTAAGCTATGTTTGTATGGTATATTCTCCTTTGGAAAAATATGGCATGTACTGTAATTCACGGCAGAAATCGGAGAAACACCCTTTGGATTTTTGCCAGGTCTTTCACTTTTTTCTTGATGCAGATTTTGACAGCTTTTAGGACAAAGATTAGTCCAACTGGATGGGGCTAATCCATGTCCTGGCTCCCGTAGTCAGTGACAGGTACTTACATTTTTTATACAATTTCTTCACACAATGCATATTCCCATTGAAATAAAAAAAAGGGACACTTTATGGGCGCTTCTTGATTTTGGTACAAAAACATGTATTTAAGATACACTTTAAAAAACACCATGTGAACATGGCTTACAATACAGAATCCTCATCTATGATACTGGTGAAACCTTCTTCATCTAGACATAGAGGATGCCACCTTGTCCTGGATACAGGTCTAGGTGTAAAGACATGACAGGAGAGATCTCTATATCGTCCACAAGTCGGCGTCAACCTGTCTGTTGAAGGTGGTTGTCTCATCAGAACGGCAATATTATATGGTGGCCATTCAGATGAAACACCATCTAAGTAACAAAAAGAAGTCGCCTCAAGTCCCTAAAAATAGTATACAGAAGATCCCTTTTATAGTTCATTGGGAATGCCCAGAACAGTGGAGTCCACTATATATTGCTCTAAAATGCCATAATAGGACGTATAGAAAGGGGTTGTCCTTATGGGACAACTCCTTTCATTGAAGTACTGGGTGAGGTCTAGATATGTGCTGATCAGCTGCACAATACTCAAAACTACAGGGCTTAAAGGGGAATTCCATCAAGCGCTTGTCAGCACTTCAGGTCGGCTCAAGCTAGCTATGAGCCAAATGTGTTGCAGACTGAGGGGGGCGGCTCTTGCTGCCATGCACCCCATTCATTACTATGGCGTTCTGAATATAGCCGAGCATATGGAACTCCTATAGAAACTAAAGGGAAGGATAGCTAGAGAAGTTCTTATCTCCTGCTTGTATACACAAGCTTCCATAGGTTACTGACCACCTCTGTCAGCATATGGAACTCCTATAGAAACTGAAGGAAAGGATAGCCTCAAGCGCTACCTGCCAATCAGAGCTAGAGCAGTTCTTATCTCCTGCTTGTATACACAAGCTTCCCTAGGCAACTGATCATCTCTGTCAGCATATGAAACTCCTATAGAAACTGAAGGGAAGGATAGCCTCAAGCGCTACCTGACAATCAGAGCTAGAGCAGTTATCTCCTGCTTGTATACACAAGCTTCCCTAGGTTACTGACCCCCTCTGTCAGCATATGAAACTCCTATAGAAATTGAAGGGAAGGATAGCCTCAAGCGCTACCTGCCAATCAGAGCTAGGACAGTTCTTATCACCTGCTTGTGTACACAAGCTTCCCTAGGCAACTGACCACCTCTGTCAGCATATGAAACTCCTATAGAAACTGAAGGGAAGGATAGCCTTAAGCGCTACCTGCCAATCAGAGCTAGGACAGTTCTTATCACCTGCTTGTGTACACAAGCTTCCCTAAGCAACTGGCCACCTCTGTCAGCATATGGAACTCATATAGAAACTGAAGCGAAGGATAGCCTCAAGCGCTACCTGACAATCAGAGTTAGAGCAGCTCTGATCTCCTGCTTGTATACACAAGCTTCCCTAGGCAACTGACCACCTCTGTCAGCATATGGAACTCATATAGAAACTGAAGCGAAGGATAGCCTCAAGCGCTACTTGCCAATCAGAGCTAGAGCAGTTATCTCCTGCTTGTATACACAAGCTTCCCTAGGTTACCAACCACCTCTGTCAGCTCTAGCAGTAGCTTGGGTAGTGACGGCTCCCCTTGCTGTGTCTTATCAGCAGAACAGGTACTTTATGAAATATGATTGGCTCATAACTGGCTTCAGCTGACCTAAACACCCCTTTGTGTGTGATAATGCAGCTTAGTCCAGTTAACTTGCAAAGAGCTCAGCTGCAATACCACACACAGCCCAACAATAGCTGCAATGTTGTTGTTTTTTTGGAAGGCGGCAACTATGTTTTTCTGACACTTGAAAACTCTTTAAAATTGCCATAATCCCAACTATACCTCATACAAGGAGAAACCCCCATTTCTGGGAAGAGACACGACATCGAGGGCAACTGATCCTTCTTTTTCCAATTTCTATGAAGAGGGAGCCCTGGCCATATCTACAATGCCCATGGAGATTTTGCCAGCCTGGTACCCACCACTGTAGAAGCACCCTACTATCTCTATGGTAAAAATCTACAATATTCACTCCATTACATGTACATCTTTGATAAATAGCTGGATATTTAGGTAAGACTTGCCAACCACATGGCTAGTTTTTTATGGTTTGCCGGCTTCAGAATATATTGAGGTTTAGTAAATCCGTGAGCTGTAGAACATAATGTACAATTGTCTACCAGGAGTGTCGCCCCGTGCTACTGGAGAAGATGAACGACCTCATTTTGAGTAACACAGATTAAACTTCTGCTCTGACATCTTGGTAAATTTATTGTGGAATTAAGGACAGAGATCTGTAAATGTGGGAAGAAAGAAAAATATCAGAGACGTTGTAAGTAATACCATTCCTGTTAACCCTGCACAATAAAGGTTGCATTTGATACAGCCACCCCTCTCCCATGATTGCATGCTTCCTGGCAACAGAGACCTTTAAAGGGGTTGTATCATTACATTAAATGGTCTTCAGAATAAGGGGACAGTGACAACAAGCAACTTTGCAATTGGATGTTATTAGCAAAGCTGTTGTCAGGGCTAAGCTGTGCTCAGGCTGCAGGGATCAACAGGCTGCAGCAGCTGATGCACGATCCCACCCTGATACACATGCTGCTGACAACAGACGCCCAGCCACTCCTGACAGGGGGCGAGTGCGCCAGCCAATGGGAGGACCCGGAGGCCGCTCCAATCAGCTACAGGGGCGATATCCAGGAATCCCATTTAAACTCCTGAAGGGGCGGTGCTGCGCCTGTGATATTCCTGGCTACCTTGTTATTTGTTTTTGTTTTGTTTATCCGTATTCCTGACCTCGGCCTGTTCTCCTGACCCTGGTTTGTCTCCTGATTTTGAGCCTCGCTCCCGTTCGTGTTTGACCTCGGCTTGTTTACGTTTATCCCTCTGGTTCTGAGTTGTGGCTTTGGCGTTCCTATTTGATATTGACCCGGACTGTCTGACTATTCTACTTCCTACGTCCCCAGCACTTTAGCAGCGCAGGGACTGTCGCCCAGTTGCCGTCTGCCGCCTAGGGCAGCACCTCAAGTAGGCAGGGACAGTGGGTTTGGGTTCCAGTTAGGGCTCACTGCACCTCCCTTGACGTGACAGCTGTCTTGTTTTCACAGTCTCCCTTATCTTCGTTTTGTGTAAACACTGTTCCCCAGTGCCGGTCAGATCCCACCTCCTTTCATTTCATTGGCTGACGGCTCTACTAATTCACATTCTGTCTGGCCCCGGGTCATATTCACGGGAGCGCGCATTCCTGCCTCTCTCACTCAGAATAAGGGGCCGGCAACAATTCACTTTGCACATCTAGCAGCTCCTCATTGACACTGAAGCTGCTTCTACAATCAGAAAAACCGCAGAATTGTGCCTCGGTGCCTAATGCTCCTGCGTGTAAGGGACCGGCAGCATTTCACTCTGCACAGCCACCAGCTCCTCAGTGACACTGCAGCTGCTTCTACAATCAGAAAACAGCAGAATTGTGCCTTGGTGCCTAATGCTCCTGCATAGAAGGGAGACGGATCTGTGCTCTGGAGGAGTTCATAGAAGACTGGATTCAACTCTCAGCTGTGAGAGTAGAAGAGATCAGTGCTCTGAGTTCATAGAAGACTGTCTAGACTGAATGCAGGGTTGTGGTATGTAAACAGCTCTTACAAAATAAGACTGCAAAGTGAGAGGAACGACACAGTGACATGTGGAAGGGGGGGGGGGTTAACACACTGACTTGGGAGCGAGCATGAACAGTGAGGGGAAGGATGATGTCATCCCCCTTCAGTTAAGAAACACCCAGCTGGTCGGGGAAGAAACGCCCCTGGATTTCAGGAACTGAGAAAATCAAGCTACAAGAGAACAACCGAACTGATGAAGCGATACATCCCCTTTATTGACTCTGGACTCGCCCATAGGTGTCCGGCAGTGGACACCCTTTGTCTGTAAGTGGCGAGAAGCAACATGTAGCAGCATATTCGTTCTAGTATCCCTATAATAAAAGTACTGTGTTTGTAAGGCAGAACATTCATAAGCTCAGTCTACTGCCTAGCAGCCAGTGGTGAGCCAAGAAGATACCCACAATCCTGAAGAAGGACTTCAGTATCCATTCATGATGGTCTACAAACATTTCTGCCCCATCTGTTTCTAATAAAGATGGAAATGTGCTACAGGTTCCCAATGCATAAGATAGGAACATTCATGACTTCAAGATCTACATGAGGATTTCGATGAGGGTCTAGTCTACTAAACAGAGTGAAGTAATAATAGCTTGAACTAATTTTAGATATTATCACAGAAATGTATACTAAATACCGACGTTTCAATTGTAAATATGTCCTCAATATCTCTAGGGCTTTGGGAAAAAGAAATTAGATGTAAAAGTATTCAATAGACTAACTATGTAGGCCATCACCATGCTCCCACCAACTGGGCCCCGACCATAACATGTCAAGAAGGTATGAGGCAGTCAAAGGGGTATGTGAGGGTTACCCTGAACCAACCTGGATACAGTTGGTCTAAAACAGTGTACATTAACTGGTAGCTTCCTAACTGATAACAACTTTACATAGAGGTGATTCCTGATTAGTCTGTGTCATGTTCTACAGATGCAGTCTCCCACTTCCTGTAAAGGCTTTAGGAGGTCATAAAGCTCCAGGCTCCCACTTCCTGATCAGGCTGCAGGTGTTTCTACAGCTTCAGGCTCCCGCTTCCTTTTCAGACTGTGGGCGCTTCTACAACTTCAGGCTCCCACGTCTGGACAGGCTGTGGGTGGTTCTACAGCTTCAGGCTCCCACTTCCTGTTGAGGCTGTGGGCGGTTCTCCAGCTTCTGGCTCCCACTTCCTGTTGAGGCTGTGGGCGGTTCTCCAGCTTCTGGCTCCCACTTTCTGATTAGGCTGTGGGCGGTTCTCCAGCTTCAGATGCCCACTTCCTGATTAGGCTGTGGGCGGTTCTACGGCTTCAGGCTCCCACTTCCTGTTCAGGCTGTGGGCAATTCTAGTTTCAGGCTCCCCATTTCCCCTGATCAGCTGCAGGGGGGTGTACAGCTCCAGGTTCCCCGCTTCCCTTTCGGGCGGGTGGGGCGCTCTCCAACAACCTTCAGGCTCCCACGCTGGTCAGGCTGTGGGTGGTTCTACAGCTTCAGGCTTCCACTTCCTGTTCAGGCTGTGGGCGGTTTTTCATCTCCAGGCTGCCACTTCCTGATCAGGCTGTGAGTGGTTCTACAGCTCCAGACTCACACTTCCTGTTCAGACTGATGATGGTTCTACAGCATCAGGCTCCCACTTCCTGTTCAGGGGTTTTACAGCAATGAATGACAATTCAACTCCACTACTCCTAGCCAAGCCTTTTAGAGGGACATTGCTAACAGAAGGGTGTAAATATCAAGGCAGAAGGCCACAGAGCTCTAAAGACTCAAAGTTTGCCAGTAACAGAGATAAACAAGCTCCTGTGCTGGAGACAACACAGAGCAGAAAGTGACATCTCCATGATCGGACAGGGGAGCTGAAGCAATGACAACAGATACAGATGTTCGGTAACCTAGAGAGGCTTTTGTGTCCAAGCAGCAGATAAGAGACCCTCTAACTCTGAAAGGAAGCAAAATCAAAACAGTAATGTATCTGGTATTAATCTGCATTTCCCTTGGATTACATGTTTAAAGAATCACTGCATAATCTAAGACAAACCCTCTATCTAAAATGTAACCTTTATTTATACCTAATAAAGCATACTATCTTGTATAAAACCCACACCAAAAACATCAACATCACTAACAAAGTATACAGCTATATTCTATCCCTTGCGCTTTTCCTACAATGCCCCATCATAGGTCGGGAGTTTGTCCCGAAAAGGACGGCCCCACCTCGGTGGCTCGCCCTACCAAATATCTAGCGTACCCCTATTCAAATATCATCTTAACCAACGTCCAGAATATAAAAGGAGCAGATAAACGTAAACTCCAAACCAAGGAACCAAAAAACATAAAAATATCAAGGAGATAAACATTATGCAAGTACATGTAAGAAACAAGGGAAAGGGGGGGAGAACAGAGAAATGAACTGAAAAATCCACAGGTGGCTGATGGGGAAATGCTGGACTTCTAGTTCTACAATCCCAGCATGTCCACTTTGCCATCCATTTTTAGTAAGTCATTGCACTGCCATAAAATGTCCTTTACATATAATTTCCTTGGTTTTTTACTCTAAACTTTTAAAAAAATATATATATTAAATATATATAAAATATATATATATAAATATATAAAATAAAAAATATATTTTATATAAATATATATAAAATATAAAAATAACACACACACACTATATAGCATGCTAAATTTATTCATGTAAAAATAAGACATCCCTAAAAAAAGACGAAGGGCATCTTTAGGAGCAATTATTAATATTAACCTTTTTATTTTTCAGGGGAAAACAAAAACGCCTTATCCTTTAGGCCTAACTCCCCATCATTCGGGCTAAACGATTACAAAATCATATACACCTTATCCTTTAGGCCTAACTCCTCGACTCTACATAAACATATACCCCCTTTTACCCTTTTAAAGGTCCTAACTCTCCCGAACCAACCTTTTAAACCCTCATCAATATAGAAGGGTTCATCAGGGGGACTTGAGGATGGAGATGAACAGCTACATCAGCGATAGCTGCTTTTCCAATAAAGACTTTTATCAATATATTGGAAAGGCCACTATTGCTGTTTGTCCTGACCACTGGAGGGGGGGCCCGTCCTTTTGGGTGAAAAACCCCCCAACCTATAAAAAGGGGCATAGTGGGGAAAGCGCAAGGGATAAAAAAATATAGCTAAAAATACTTTTTTAGTGATGTTGCTTTTTTTGGGGGTTTTTTTTAATACAAGATAGAAATTTTTAAAATTGGGTTTTAAAAAAAGGGGTTACTTTTTAAGATGGGAGGGTTTTTTTCTTAGATTATGCATAAAATTTTTTTTCGGGAAAACCACATATACTTAAGGTTTTTTTAATTATTTCTTTTCTTTCTCTGTGATTACTTACATTTTTTAAAAGCAAAACTTTTGTGGGGAACTCCCCCCTTTTAAGGCTTTTTTCCCCCTGTCACACAAAAAGTGGTTTAAATGTATTTGTAATTAACAGCTAAAATCACGTAAAGTTCCCTTTTCCCCAAAAAAGCCCTTTTAAATCTATATTGGAAAGGCAACTATCTGTGTAGTTTATTCCCCTTTCCCACCCCTCAACCCCCCTGATGAACCCTTATATATTGATGAGGGGGAAACGCGACGGGGACCAGGAGTTAGGACCTAAATCAGGGGTGTCAAACTGCAGCCCTCCAGCTGTTGGGAAACTACAACTCCCATCATTCCCACTGTTTTAGATTATATAAATGCATGATGGGAGTTGTAGTTTCCCAACAGCTGGAGGGCTGCAGTTTGACACCTGTGACCTAAAGGATAAGGTCGTATATGATTTATGTATGAGTCGAGGAGTTAGGACCTAAAGGATAAGGTCGTATATGATTTATATAAGCATTTAAAGGAGTTGTCCTCCCTTCAAGTATCAGAGAATGCATGAATGAAAAAACCTGTCACCTTTTTCCCGGTTCAGACTGACTCATTTTTGCATAAGCTCCATGCTTGTACAGCTCTGTGCCCTTTTCCTGTGCTTTCAGATGCTAATTAAGATCAGATTAGCATCTCAAATTACTAACACAGGACTTCTTAATTTGATCCCCAAAACAAAAGCCCAATACAGTTTCTGTTTATTTTACATAAATTCCAAGCTTTTACTGCTGAGACAGACAGGACACTGCAGCACCTGTGTAAATGACTTCACTCACTGTTATCTCATTGAACAAACCAGCGGGGGGAGAATTGTTTACAGGTCAGTTACTGAGGGAACTGAAATAGCCAGGGAGGTCATAAATTCACTTGTATCTCCTTAGGGAAAACAGAGGAACAAAGCAATATATTTGGAAAATGTCTCTATTTTGTGTTCCCTACAATTTGAAAGCTATTCTTTGTAGCGAGACAACCCCTTTAACCCTGTATGAGGATATTTCTTGAGGGTAAAGGAGTTTACATTTATGCAGGGAATAGGATTGGAAATACCTGCGAATTGTGTGATTTAACTATATGTCTCCTCTTGAGAATATTATCAGTTGAGGAATTGTGTCTTGTGTGGGAATTCAGGATTTTTTGCACTTGTTACATTATGTATGCATAAGTGTTTATCTCCACTTGATATTTATGATATTAGCGTCCCTCTGGTTTGGAGTTTACGTTTATCTGCTCCTTTTATATTCTGGACGTTGGTTGAGATGATATTTGAATAGGGGCACGCTAGACTTTTGGTAGGGCGAGCCACCGGAGGTGGGGCCGTCCTTTTCGGGACGAAATCCCGACCTATGATAGGGGCATTGTAGGGAAAGTGCAAGGGACAGAATATAGCTATATACTTTGATAGTGACGTTGCTGTTTTTGGTGTGGGTTTTATACAAGATAGTATGCTTTATTAGGTATAAATAAAGGTTACATGTTAGATAGAGGGTCTGTCTTAGATTATGCAGTGATTCTTTCTGGAACCACAAATCCTTAGGGTTAGTATTTGTTTTTCTTTCTCTGGTATTACTTAGGGTGCTTTCACACGGTGCGTTTTTGGTGCGTTTTTTGTACAGGAAGGCACAGCAATTAATGATATACATTGATGCACAAAAAACGCAATCCAAAAAAAACGCACCCAAAAACGCACCGTGAAAAGCACCCTTACATGTTTTAAAAAGGGTTTTGCCACAATGTAATTGTTGGCATGGGATCCCCAAACTAATAAATTTTAAACACTTTTCTAAATATATGTGATTACAAAAAGTGAAGCCTCTGAGAGCTACAACATTGCTCAGTCCCCCTTAGTTACCTGAAAGTTTACATTAGACACGACCAGAGGAGCTGCGGATCTGGCTGCGCTTGTGTGTTTGCACTTCTTATCTGATGGCAGGGAACATGAAGGAGCTTGCAAGGGGCTGGGGAGAAAGTACAGTGTATGAGGCTGTCTGCTGTATAGAGAATCCACTGTTATGTTATTATTTGAGTAAACTTTTGAGACGCTCCCTTCTTCCTCACTCTCTGCTCACCCCCTCCCTCTGTCCCCTGCAGCTTTCATGACTCCACATGCTTTGTTTATATTCTCCCCTAAGCTGACAAGGAGGTAAGGAACTCACTTTGTGGCAAAACCCCTTTAAAGCTAATCGTTGTGCCGAGAATACCCCTTTAAGGCATTTGTGCTGTCACACAAAAAGTGGTTTCAATGTATTTTTAATTAAGGATACTTGCTAATACACTTTCACTGCCAAGATGTCCGACTACAAGCTCTTCCAGGTTCATTCCAACACAGAAATTGCTTCTGACTCTCTCAGATAAGGAGGGCTGGCTCTCTATTGCACAGAGACAAACAGTGAGTGTACTATTTATTTGTCGACAAAAGAGGGGAGGACAAAAGCACATTTTCTGTGCCCGGGACAAACCCAGGATTCCCCCCACTGTTTACTTTAAACAGTTAAAAAAGACTAACAACTTTCCAAGTATATTGCTGTGCTAATTTTGCTTTATTTAAGAGTTAGAGTACTTTTATATCCTGCTTGTGTACACAAGCTTCCTTATTACCATCCCCCTCTATGCCTAGCAGTGGCCAAAAGGATGGGTGATGTATCCCCCCTGCTGTATCTTATCACAACACGGAGCTTGTTTTGTTTCTACTAGCAAATTTTAAAACCCTTAGAGCCTGTAGCCTGTGCCTGTTTTTTAAAACCCCTTCATCACCAATGTCCTTCTACAAGGCCCAGTTAGAAATAACAGAGCTGAAATGTCAGTCATTGCTGTAGAACCCCTACAGCCTGAATAAGAATTGGAAGCCTGAAAAAAACAGATAAGAAAATCCCTTTAAAAAAAACTTAAATTTTTTAAAAGCTATTTTGATGTGGCGGGATAACCCCCCTTTAAAGGGGGTTTGCCACTAAAAAAATTTTTTTTAATTTTAAAGACTTGCAAAAAACAAGTGACTTTGCAAAATCGTCCATTACCTGTCCTACCTATTCCTAGATTCCCCTCTTGTATGGGGTACACACTCCTCAGGGCACAAACACAGACCTTTGATCCTCCTGATAGGGTGTCAGCACTGGTTGCTATAGCTACAGACCTGTTCAATCTTCCCTGATAGGGGGCCAGCACTGGCTGCTATACTACAGACCTTTTGATCTCTCCTGAAGGGGTCTAGCACTGGTTGCATACTCAACCTTTCAAATCTCTCCGATAGGCTGCCAGCACTGCTGCTATACTACAAAACCCTTTTTTGATCTCTCTTGATAGGCTCCAGCCTGTTGCTTAAACACAACCTGTTCGATCCCCTCTTTAAGGGTGCCACACTGTTTCTATATACAAACCTTTCAAATTCCCGAAACGCCAGCCCGGTTGCTATAGCACGACCTTTCAAACTCTCCTACAGCTGCCAGCACTGTTCTATAGCTCAACCTGTTTGATCTCTCCTGAAACTGCCAGCACTATTTTCAAGCACGACTTGCAATCTCTCCCCGATAAGCGCCCCACGGTCCAAGCTACAGATTTTTTCGATCTTCCTGATAGGCTGCAGCGCTGGTCCTAAAGCAAAAACCGTTCGATCCTCCTATAAGTGCCAGCACGGTCATAACACAGATCTTTTGATCCTCCCGATAGACTGCCATGCTGGTCGCTATAGCACAGCCTTCAATCTCTCCCCGACAGGCTGCCCAATGGTCGCTATAAAACTACAGACCTGTTAAATTTCTCCAATAGGCTGCCCGCAATGGGCGCTATAGCTACAACC
>JAODAL010014818.1:0-86114 GCA_025379985.1 Phyllomedusa bahiana | reverse complement strand
AAAAATCCTGCGTCAGTCAGTGCAATTAAAAAGGGGAATACAGAACTGAATGCTTTTTCACTGCTACAAAACACCCACACCAATCGGAAAGATAGGATCATTAATTGCTCTTGACTTGAAACAGCATGGGACACAACCCTTAAATATTCGGGCCCTGAGATTTTAATTTAAGGGTAAATTTGGTGTCAAGTTAAGCTGGAACAAAAATATTAATGCTATGTAGTATGAAAATTCTGGATCCTGGCTGTTGGGGGCTTGGGTCAGAGATGGGTCCCCCGGAGCGATTGGTTTTTTGCCTTTGGGGGTCCGGGCATTAACCAATGGTGAGGCTGGGCTAATGTCCTTGTCTCTCTCCCTTCACCATTTTTTCCCCCACCCTTATAGAACTTGAGGGACAGGTCTTCTTAAACCGACAACTATGAAACTATTAATTATCAAAAGGGCTTAGGGGAAAGGGGCTGAGAAGCCCCAGCGCCCTCTTTGGGGATGAACAAATCCTCAATTTGTTTTTGACCCACCGAGTCTTGAAAAGCAAAAAGGATTTTAAAAAAAGCCAGTATCTCCTCATCTGCAACAATGCTGTTTCGGATTTTTGTCCCTCTTCATTGCAGAGCAGAGCGATACGGCTGGCTGTTGGGGGGTATCGAGTGGTTTCAGGAAGGGAAATCTCTCCTTTAACCCCTTACCACTTTTGCCGTACTCAAGGGCAATGTGGGGTAGGGTTCCCGCAAATTCCCGAGAGTACGAAAGGCAATTGCCCTCACAGGCGGACGCCAAGATCGGCTGGAACCAGGGGTATATTCTGCGGGCATCATGCCCCCTCCCCCAGGGCCGGAGTAAACTCCGGGCCGCGGGGGAAAACCCCCCGTTTGTCGCGCATCGGTCGCACATCGCACTGCGGGCGGCAGGATGACCCCTCTCCCCCGCATCCGCGCATTAACGGCGCTCTGCCGGTACTGGCTCCTACCAACACCCGGATGCTGAATACAGCATCCGGAATTTCGGGTTACATACGATGCCCACAATGCATTGTGGGCAGCGTACTGACAGTTGCCATGGAGACCACATACAGCTATAAGCAGGTTTTTGCTGATCTCCTATTGCATGAACGATCGACGATCGTTCAGCAATTCCCCCCGGGGGGAAAAAGTGTAAAAAGTGTGAAAAAGTAAAAAAAAGTTAAAAAATAAAACCAAACACAAAAAAAAAATAAAAAACATACACGCCCTTTTCCCTTAAAAACGCCAATCCCCCCAAAAAGATCAAAAAAAAATAAAGTAACTCAATTTGATCGCCGCGTCATAGCGACCCACCCTATAAACTGCCCCATGTTAATTAACCCGTAGGTGAACGCCGTAAAAAAAAAACCAAAAACAGTCACAAAAATTGCGTTTTTTTGTTCACCTGCAGCACATAAAATGGAGTAAAAGTCACAAAAACTGATATCAACATAAAGTGATCCCAAAAAAAAAATGTCTTTTCATCCCGCAAAAAAAAAGCCTTACACACTCTGTAAGGGAAAAATTAAAAAGTTCTGGCTATTAGAAGATAGCGATGCAAAAACATTGTTTTTACACAATAAAAACATTTTTTTTTATTCAAAAAAATTGTCTTTAAAATAAAAAAACTACATAAATTGGGTATCACCGAATCGTCTCAACAAAAAGAGTAAAACAACTTGTCACAGATACGCAGGGTGCCACTAAAAAAAAAAAAAAAAAAACCTGCTGGGAAATTGCAGTATTTTCTCACCCGTTTAAAAAAAAGGTTTTAAAAGCGATCATAAAGTCTTGCCCCCCCAAAAAATTTTACAATAAAAACGTCAACCACCCCGAAAAAAAAAGTCTATATCAGCTCCAAAACAGAAAAAAAAAAAAAGTTATGGCTCTCAACTGCGCGATGCAAAAACGTGTTTTTCCTTTTTTCAAATAAAATGTTTTTATTATTAAAAGCAGTAAAACATTAAAAAAATATACAAATGGGTATTGCTGTTTTCGAAAAACCTGCGATAAAACTAGCATGTCATTTACCGCACAGTGACCGCTGTAAAAAATAAAAAAAAAAACACACCGGGATTGGTTTTGTAAAAAAATCCTCACAAAAACCTTAAAAAAAAAATGACAAGCATCACTGCCCCCCTTAGCCATTTTACAGGCTTATTCCCGAGGGTTTTTTGGGGACCTGTTTGAAAATTTTTTTTATAATATAACAAAATTCATTGTGAATACTTAATTTAAAAACCCTACACATATTAGGCATCCACACACCTTAAAAACCTGTAAATTATCTTAGCAGTTATGCATGTAAAACATAAGGGTTTAAAAAATAAAACAATGCAACAAATTTTATATTCAAAACACAAAAAATTTAAAAATTTTCACAGAAATTAAAAATGTATCAGTTAAGTGTCATAAAACCCTAAAACTTCTTCTGTTTAAAAATCAACCCTCATAAACCGTATTTTTAAAGCGTAAGGCCGTGTTCACACGCTTATTCCCGAAAACGGATTGGAGCCGTATTGCACTCAAAAATCCGGCGTAAAAGGGTCGGACGGGGGGGGGGGGGAGCCGGCGGGGGCGCCCCCCGGCCCATAAACAATGTTTTATCTACGGCGCGTACCGCATAAATAATGTGATGTCCTTTCTCCCCCCGGGGGATTCGCCGAGCGGGGGGACACGGAATCCACTTTTCCTATGAAACATGGAATACCTAATGACTCCGACGGATTGGCCCTACTCAGGCAAATCCGGCCACAGTACGGCCCAATCCGTGGCAAAATAAGCTTTGGAACGAGGCCTTAAAGGTACTAAAAAAAACATCAAATCACTCATAAAAACAAGCCCACAACACTCCATATGCAAAAAATTAAGAAAGCTATGGCGTCAAATAGGACAACATAAAAAGCAAATTTTTATAAAACTCGTTCTATTGTGTAAAAGTAATAAAACATAAAAAAATGTATAAAATTTATACATTGAATTGTTACCGACCCCCATAGTAAAGTTACCCCATTTTTTCCCGATGGGGGAATACTGTAAAATGAAGCCCAAAAAAAAGGCGGAACTACGTTTTCCCCCCTCCATTTCCCTGGCCTAAGCTAAAAAAAAAACTACGGGAAAACCGTGCGCCCCAAAAAGCAAAATACACCTAATGAGATCCCCGGGGGGGTTGAAACCAAAATGGGAAACTTCTGGAAAATTTCACCTGTTCTAGTACTTTGGGGGGCTTTGCAATGCGACATTTGGCCCCACCAATACTGTGCACCAAAACCAAATACACTCCCTCCCTTTTTACCCCCGCCATGCCCCAAACAGCAGTTTAACCCCTATTAGGGAATTCCAACTTGAAGAAATTGCGTAACACAATTTTTTTGGGGGTTTTTTTTCCAAGATTTCCCTTTTAAAATTAAAATTTTCAGCTAAAATTTCAGATTATTTGAAAAAAATAATTTTTTTTTTTTCAGAGCCGAACGCTAAAAAAAAATTGTGAAACCCTGTGCAGTCGATTACTCCTAACCTCTGGATAATTCCGTAAGGGTGAGTTTCCAAATGGGGTTTCTTTTTAGGGTTATTTTTAGGTTTTGGGGAAACCTTAGGGTGTCCGCAAACCTGAAATGGCCCCTAAATGAAATTTTTAAAAAATGGGGGCCCCAGATCCATTTGGTGCTTCCCCCTACTGGGGGGTTGTGGTTGACCAAATAATGCACTAGGGGCCCCATTGGATATTTCTGAAAACGGCAGAATCTGAGGAATCAATATTAATTTTTCATTTTCCCTGATCACATTTTCCACTTGTCAATAATGTATAAAAATTTTTAAAATCCAAAAAAAGTGAAATTTTAAATTTTTACTTTCACTTTTTCTTTAATTCCTATGCAACACCTAATGGGTTAATAAACTTCCAAATGCGGGTTTTTTAATACTTTTAAGGGGGTTAGTTTCTTAGATGAGGTCATTTTTTGGGGGTATTAACAAAGGAAAACAAAGTCACGTTTAAAATGGGCGGTCCCTAAAAAATGTTATTGCAAATTTTCTTGAAAATTTTAAAAATTTCTACAAATTTATAAGCCCCCTAATGCGAAAAAAAAAAAAACATTTAAAAAAAATACCAAACTACGCAGACTATGGTAGATGCTAGTTTTATAAACTATTTTGATGGGAAAAACTATCCGTCTTTCATCAGAAATTTTTGAAGTTTGAAATTTTTAAATTTTTTTACATTTTTTTTACGATAATTTATATTTTTTACAAAAAACAAGCATTTTTTTTACCAAAATTTTTTACCATCTTAAAGCACAATTGTCCCAAAAACAATCTCTGAAACATGGGTAGGGTTTAAAATGTCAAAAAATTATTCCACATAAAGTGACACATACGATTTAAAAAAAAGGGTCCTGTCAGAGGCCAAAACTGGCCCCGGCGGTAAGGGGGTTAAGGAGACACCAACAATGAACCTTGTGAGTTTGTTTTTCTTTCACCCTCTACTTTGCATCTGCATATACAAGGCATTTTGGGGAAAAGGGGGTGAAAGCCCACAAAGGGGACTCGTTGGATGTAACAAATCCTCAATTTTCTTTTTGACCCACCGAAATCTTTTGAAAACAAAAAGGTTTTTTCCAACCAGTATCTCTCATCTGCAAAAAACCTGTTTTGGGGTTTTGTCCCCTTCAGTGCAGAGCAGAGCGATACTGCTGGGTGTGTGGGGGCATCGAGTGGCCCGGAGGGGAAGATCTCCCATAACTGTGGGGATCAGTGAGCATGACTGGAGCCACAAATTTTAAAAGGGGGCAGCAACAAAACACAATCATTAGTCCATTTTAACATCAGCCGAAGTGAAAAGGATCCCATCCTACCTCCACCTTCCCAAAAATTGAAAACGGATTTAGTAGGGGGTCGGGGAAGGATAAAAATGAAGTAATTAATTTAAACTTTTGCCCCGAGTCTAATGTAAATATACTCTGACAAATTAAGAAGAAGCACAAGTATTAAATCACAATCTAACTCCTACATCTGTACATATGATTCGCTTATGGTTAATTTTTTAAAACCCATGCTTTTACTACAAAACTGTAGCAATAACCTAAATGTACTATACCATGTTTAAAGTGCTGGCAAAGAATTTAATAACTCCCTGAGCTTTGTGTCTAACATTATGCATGCATTCCTTCACCTGCCATAGGGAAACCATTGTCTGAAACTGGGGTAAAATTCTAGAGGTACAGACATGACCTGATTATCACTGTGTCAAAATAACCTACACCTTCAGCAGTTTTTTTGGAAAAGCGAACAAAGCAAAATCCAATAAATCTTCAAACCCAAACTGTGGAATAAAAAAATTTTGAAAAAACTCTAAGCTGCATACTTCTTTTTTAAAATTAACAATTGCTATCCACCAAAATAAAGCATTTTTTTTTTTTCTAAAATAAACAACCACATGAAGTGAATATATTGCCGGAATCTGAATTTTATTATTTTTATTATTATTATTATTATTAAAAGTAAAAGCTATAAATTTATGGCCTTCATCCACAAACCTAATGCAGACAAGGGGAGTTATTGCTTGTCTAATTTTTAATCTACACTACAAAAATTTTAAATTTGACCCCTTACACCGCATCCGTTCCCTAACTACCCAAAACTCCAATCCTTTAACTCAACGCATTACTTCCCAACATCCATTTATGCAGACACTTTTTATTCTCTCCAAAGAAAACACAAACCCCTGTTTTTTACAAATTGGCCCCAGCAGCCATTTTATTAAACAAAAATCAAAACAAACCCAAAACTAACCCAACATCATCCAAAAGCATCCAACTCAAATGGGGCTTGAAGTCCTTGGGGCTACAAAAATCTGGCAACCACTAAACATAACCATTACCCCCCGCTGTCATCACCGACAAAGGGGCCCCTATGGGTAAAAATTTGTACCCCTCACAGGGGCCCCCCTGCAAGAGCCCCATTCAGGGGCCCGGACGTGGGTAGGCAAGGTAGGGGATTTTTAAGGGTGCCTACCTCGTCGTCCTAGGGGGGGCGGCATGGCCGACTCAGTAGCTGAGCCACCTATACGTGGTGGTCCCTGCTGTTCTCATACAGCGGCAGCTAAGTGGATTCTCTCTCCCCCCCCTTCTTCCTCCCGCCAGGGGGTTTTGGGGGGGGCCATACTTTGGGGAGTGAGTGACATGGAGAGAGATTTAGAAAAATTACAATACACTCCCCGAACAAGTCTGCTTCGGACATCTTCCTGTCACATGAGCGCAAAATTATGCGGGAAGAATGGGTGACTTCCCCTCCCTCTCCCCAAAGGAGCACTGAGACGCAAGTCCACAGGAGAGGTGGGGGGGAATTGGGTAATTTGGAGAGGGGGACTATAGTGGCAGGGGAATAGTAGAGAGGTTTACAAGGAGAGGGGGGCTATAGTGGAGGTGGGATAGGGGGGAAAGGGGGGTATAGTGAAGGGAGGCTACAGTGGGAGGGGGTCTATAGGGGAAAAGGGGGTAAGGGGGAGAGGGGCTATAGTGGTAGAGGGAACAATAGTGGGAGGGGGGATATAGTGGAGAGGGGGGCTATAGTGCAAGGGTTTATAGTGGGGAAGGGGTATATGAGAGAGTGGGTAAAAGGGGGGGGACTATATGGGAGGGGGTATAGTGGGGTTGATATGGGGGGGGTGGGGGGGGGGAAAAATTGGTGGGGGTATTGTGGGAAAAGGGGGGAAATTGGGAGAGGGGCTATGGGGAAAAGGTAGGTATAGTGGGGGGGTGGCAGGGGGCGCGGTAGCAGATTCATTTTGGGGCACGAGCCCCAATGAATCTCCTGTCCCCAAAAACTCGGCGGCTCCGGCGCTCCCGGGGGGGGGCCTATGCTCCTTTATTGGGGGGCGGCACCCGCCGACTCCTAAACGCACGGCCGTTTTCACAGGGGGCCCGCGCAGTCAAATTTTGGGGAGGGGGCAGTACGGATCGTTCACATCCGTCTTCCCCCCTGTTTTACACCGCTTGAAAAACACTGTACATCACCTGAGCGCGCAGGTGGCGTGACGCATCGCTTTCATCACCCCACTGCGGCGCTGGGTCTCGTAAGCCGGCAGTCTCTGCACGGCCAAGGGGGACCCCGGGGCCCCAGACGCGTAAGGGCGTGATGAATCACGCTGCTTATACCGTTTTCAACGCAGACCTGTACACTGGACCGTCGAGTAAGTAGGTTTTTTTTATTTTATTTTTTTTTAGGTTTAAGGGGGGGTAAAACACTGGCAAAAGGGGGATAACAGGGACAGGGGGCATATACTGCTACGGGGGCATATCACTGCACAGGGGCATTTGGGTAAGGGCTATTAATGGGTACAAGGGGGCATATCACTGGGTACAAGGGCATAGTACTGGGTACAGGGGGGCATAAAAAAAACCGGGTTACAGGGGGCATATAACGGGACAGAGGGGGATATAACTGGCTACAGGGGGCATATCACGGCACAAGGGGGAAAATCACTGGGCTACAGGGGGCATATCACGGGTATAGAGGGGGATATCATTGGGACATGGCAATCACTGGCACAAGGGGTATATTATGGCTACAGGGGGGGAACACTGGCTACAGGGGCATACACTGGGTCAGGGGGCATATCACTCTAAAGAGGGCATATCACTGGCACAGAGGGCAAATCTGCTACAAAGGGGATATATTGGGTATGGGGGCATATACTGGGTACAAGGGGCATACACTGGCTACAGGGGGCAATCACTGGCTACAGGGGGCATTTTGTGGCATGGGGGGCATATTACTGGCAAATGGGGGATAATCCTCTAAAGGGGGGATTTACCTGCTAAAGGCGGGGGGGTTTAACCCGCTAAAGGGGCAATACCTTTTTTAGGGGGACATATTACCTGCTAAGGGGGCATATTTCTGGGGAAAGGGGGGGGGAGTAACTGGCTACAGGGGCTAATAACCCTTTCTAAAAAGGAGCATATTCTGCTACAGAGGCAATCACTGGCTACATAGGGGCATATTTCTGGGTACAGAGGCATAGTATGGCTATGGGGGATAACTGGCTACAAGGGCATACACTGGCTAAAGGGGCATATCACTGGCTATAGGGGCATATTTTTCTTGGGGGGATATTACTGGGTAAGGGGGCATATTTCCTGCTAAAGGGGGCATATTACCCGCAAGGGGGGGGGGTATAACCTGCAAGGGGGATATTTCCTTTTAGGGGGGCATATTACCCGCAAAGGGGGGGAAAATTTCTGCAAGGGGGGGGGGGGAGTAAGCTGGCTACAGGGGCTAATAACCTGACAAAAAGGACATATTTTCTGGCACAGGGGGCATATACTGGGCCCAAAGGAGGGAGAAAACCCATACAAGGGAGGAACCTGGTTTGAAGGGCAATAACCTGGTAGATTTTGGGGACAACCTGGGTGAGGGGCTACAACCTGGGTAAAAGGTGCTACAAACCCGGGGACGGTGGGCTACTACCGGTTTAAGGGGCAAATATTTACCTACAAGGGGGAATTATTACCATTTGGGGGATAAAGATGGGGATTTTGTTTGAGATAGGGGAAATTGAGAGAAATGCTAAAAAAAGAGGGGTCCCAAGATGTTTCTTTTAAATTTTTTTAGTGAAGATTGTGGACGGTAGAAGCATCATGGGCCCGGGACAAAAGGAAGAAAGAAGGAAAAAGGGAACAACTCTTCATAGACCTCCTGTAAGTCACTAAAAGTAACGCATGTAATCACTTATATTTCTCCTGAGCCTACTACAAAGGTTTTTTTTCCCGAAAAAAAAACACCGCAGTTTTACAATGAAACCAAAAAATTTTTGGAACCCCCCCTACTCGAAAAACTTTTAAGGCCCGACCCCGGATGTTTTTTGGACCCTAGCAACGCCCCTAGAGGGGGCTATAGTGGGAGGGAGCATAGTGGCAAGGGGTCCTAAGTGGGAAGAGGTACATGGGAGATTGGGGCTATAGTGTGAGGGAGGACTATAGTGGGAGGGGGGAATATTTTGGGGAGGGAGGTAAAAGTTGGGGGAGAGGGGGGTATAGGGGGAAACGGGGGGCTAAGTGGGGAAATGGGTATGGGGAGAGGGAACATTGCGAAAATGGGTTATAGGGGGAGGGGGAAGCAAAGGGGGCAAGGGCTACATTGGGGGGGTGGGTATAGTGGAGAGGGGGATATGGGAGGGGGCTAAGTGGGGACGGGGAATAGTGGGACTTTTGGGGTATAGGGGGAGAGGGGGGAAATGGGATAGGGGGGGGCTATAGTGAAAGGCGATTTATGCGGGAGGGGGCTAAAATGGGACGGGGGCAATAGTAGGACAGGGATATGGGTGGGAGAGGGGGAATATAAATAGGGGGGCTATAGGAAAAGGGGGGACATAACGGGAGGGGGAATATTGGAGAGGGGGTAATAGGGGGAGGGGACAAAATGGGAGAGGGGGGAAATAGTGGGGGGTTTGGGGTTTAATGGGAAGGGGGGCAAATGGGGGGGGTATTGTGGGAGAAGAGGGTATAGGGGGAGAGGGGGTATAGAGGGAGGGGGGCTATAGTGGGATGGGACAATAGTAGGACAGGGGGTATATTGGGGTGGGGATTTTTGGAAGAGGGGGCATAGTAAAAAGGGGACTATAGCGGGAGGGGGGATATAGTTGGAGAGGGGGTATAGGGGGGGGGACTATAATGGGGAGGGGGTATAGGGGAGGTTGGTTTAGGGGGAGAGGGGGGCGAAAGGGAGGGGGTTTTGGGGGGAAAGAGGTATATTTGGGGAGGGGGGGCTATAGTGGGGGGTGGGGATAGTGGGGAGGGGGGGTAATTTGGAGGGGGCTTAAGGGGGCGGGACAATAGTAGGACGGGGGGTATAGGGGGAGAGGGGGTGAGTGGGAAGGGGTATATATGATAGAGGGGCTATGTGAAGAGGGGCTATAGTGGGGGGGGGGCTATGTAAAGGGGGAATTGGGGGAGGGGGCAAATAGGGGGGAGAGGGGGCTATATGGGAGAGGGGGCTATGTGGAGGATGGGGGGTTATACGGGAGAAGGAATTAAACAGGGAAAAGGGGGGGTTAAAGGGGGGGGGATAAAATGGAAAGGGCATTATAAGGATGAAAAGGGGGTTTATAAGGGGAGAGGCATTATAAGGGGCAAATGAGATGGGGTTTTGTTCAGAGGGGGGGACGGGTTAGAGTGGGGGGAGGGAGGTTTTTTTGAGCAAGGGTGGGGGGTAAACAAAGTTGGAGGAAGGAATTTAGATAGGGGGGGCACGTCCATTTCCAGGAAACCTGAGCAGCACCTCATCCTCCACAGAAACCCCCAGTATTGCCTACTGTGGGGGATGTCACCAAGCATGGGGGAAAAAGCGGGGTTGAGCCCCCATCCCCCAGGGGGTTTCTGTAGGATTTCTTTTTTCCTTTTTTCTTGGGTTTCCTTTTTGGGACTACCAGGGAATTCAGTGGCCCTAACGCCGGGCAGCTTTTAAATTTAAATTTTTTTTTAAAAAAAGGGTTTAAAAATGAGGGTTTGGTGTGGGAATTTTTTAATTTAAATAAAGTTTTTTTTTCTTTGTTTCGGGTTTATTTTATTCTGGGGGTTATGATAGACCCCTCTCCCTTACAAACGCTCGGGCCCTTTGGGTTTTCCCCAGCCAGCGGTGGGTTTTTTTTAATAAAAGGCTGACCCTAACCCCCTTCTCACTATTACCCAGAAAGCCAATGCCCCCGGGGTATTTTGGAAGAGGGGGGTTTTCCCCATCAAATGGACCCTTCCCATGTGAGGGGTTTTTACTTCTGTGTTTGCTTTGGGGCTGGTATTTTTGGGATGGGAAGGCTCCGATTTTCATGGACCTCCCCATTCTGATAATATCGGGGCAACAGCTGGGTTTGGGTTTTGGGTTGGGTTTAAATAAAAAAGGGGGGACCTCTTTGTTGTTTTTTAATCCCTTTTTTTAAGCTTATTTCTAGTTTTTTCAGTAAACAATTGGTAAAAAAAAACGACTTGATTTTTCAAATAGCCCCCACCCAAAGGGTTAAAACCCATCCACATTAGAGAGTCTTTTTTCTGATATTAACCCCCAAGCTCCCCCCATTCCCCCAGGGGGTTTTTGGGGTACGGGGGGCGAAACAGACTTCTATTTTTTAAAAGATAAAGGGGGGGATTTTGGTCCCCAGCCAGTGTGTTTTTTGTAAACCAAAGGCAAACACTAAACCCCGAAACCATGTGGTTAGTGTTTAGCCTTGGGTGATAAAAACCCCTGCTAAACTGACCCCAACCCCCATGAAAAGTAATCAAGAAATCAATCAGACACCTTTATTACAAACTTTGGGAAAAAAAAAATTTTAAAAAAAAACACGATCCCAGCAAAAAACACTTTTTTAAAATTTAAACTCTCCCAAAACACCGGGCCCTCTTTGGACCATTTTATTAAAGAAAGGGGATCCAATCCTTTCTGACATAGCCCACCAAATCCACATAGCAAAAGGAGGAATCCTGTAGAAAAATTAAAACCCCTACAAAAAACAAATCGGGTATAAATTCAATTTCCTGAAGGTCTTGGCCCCCCCTTAATTTTTGGGGGGGCGGGCCACACAATATGATTTTGGGATACAGAACTCAGAAAAAAACAAATCTCCGGGGGGTTTCCCCCCAAAAGATTGTGCCATAACTTGACATACCCCTCTCCCATCCCGGCCCCCATCACACCTTAATCTACCCCACAAAACCCCCACTACACTCTATGCCCCCCATCCCACCTATTTACTCAAAAGCCCCCCACCTACCAACCCATACCCCTTACCTCCATCTGTCACCTTTAAAAACCCCTAAACTCCCTCATCTTTAAACCCCATCATCCCATAGTTTTCCCCTAGCCCTCCCCATCCCCCCCTTTTCACCCCATAAAAACCCCCATCCCACCTATCACCCCATTGCCCCCCCCATCCCCCCCTTCACCCCAATCCTCCTCCCCCCACCTATCAAACCCCATGCAAAGTTTTTATAAAGGCTAATGGGTAAGGGTTCTGGAAAAGGGAAAGGAAAAACCCCAAAGGTTTGCTCGTAAAATTCAAAAGAGGGCGAGTTTGGCTGGGAGAAGCCTTTAGGGGAAGTCTGGGAAAGGAAAGGGGAAGAAAAGGGAAAATGAATTACCGCAGTCATAGAAAAATTTTTCCCTTTAATTACTTTTTAAATTTAGGAAACTGATATTTACCTTTTGTATGGCCCCCTGAAAGGCCCAAATTTTTGGTAGTATTTTTTTGATAGCCATTACAATTTAAATATCTTTATCGGTCGATAGTCCCATATGGCAATTATCAAGACGATATCCGATAGTCCCTTTAACCCGATTATCGCCGATGACCATTAAAGTCTAAGGGGGAGGGAAAAACACCTTCATTAAATTTCACCCAAACCAAAGGGGGGGAGAAGCCTTTGGGAAAAAAAAAATCCACAACAGTCAAATGGATACTGCCCCCACCAAACTTAAAGGGAAAATTAAAAAAAAAACCCCCCGGAAAAATTCCCCCAAAAAAAAATTTTTTTCCCCAAAAAAAAAAAAAGGGGTTTTTAAAAAAAAAGGGGGGGGGGGGGCCCCCCCCTTTAAAAACCCCCCCAAAAAAAAAAGGGGCCAAAAAACCCCCCCCCCCTTTTTAATTAAAAAAATTTTTAACCCCTTCCCCCCCCCCCCCCCCCAAAAAACCCCCAAAAAACCCGGGCCCCCCCCCAAACCATTTTTTTTAAAAAGGAAAAAAATTTTTCCCTTTCCCTTAACCCCCCCCCCCCCCAAAAAAAAAAAAAAAACCCCCCCCCCCCCTTTTTCCCCCCCCCCAAAAATTTCCCCCCCCTAATCCCCCAAAACCCTTTTTGGGAAAAAAAGGGGAAAAAAATTTAAAAAAATTTTTTGGGGGTTTGGTTTTTTTTTTTTTTCCCCCCTTAAAAAAAAAAGGGGGAAAAAAAGGGGGGGGGGAAAAAAAATTTTTTTTCCCGGAAAAAAATTTTCCCCTTTTTTAAAAAAAAAAAAAATTTTCCCCCCCCCCCCCCCCCCCCCCCCCCCCCCCCCCCCCCCCCCCCCCCCCCCCCCCCCCCCCCCCAACCCCCCCCCCCCCCCCCCCCCCCCCCCCCCCCCCCCCCCCCCCCCCCCCCCCCAAAACCCCCCCCCTCCCCCCCCCCCCCCCCCCCCCCCCCCCCCCCCCCCCCCCCCCCCCACCCCCCCCCAAAACCCCCCCCCCCCCCCCGCCCCGAGCGCCCCCCCCCCCCAAAAAACCCCCCCCCCCCCCCCCCCCCCCCCCCCCCCCCCCCCCCTTCCCCCCCCCCCCCCCCCCCCCCCCCCCCCCCCCCCCCCCAAACCCCCCCCCCCAAACCCCCCCCCCCCCCCCCCCCCCCCCAAACCCCCCCCCCCCCCCCCCAACACCAACCCCCCCCCCCCCCCCTTTCCCCCCCCCCCCCCCCAAAACCCCCCCCCCCCCCCCCCCCCCCCCCCCCCAACCCCCCCCCAAAAACCCCCCCCCCCCCCCCCCCAAACAACCCACCCCCCCCCCCCCCCCCAAAACCCCCCCCCGCCCCCCCCCCCCCCCCCCCCCCCCCCCCCCCCCCCCCCCCCCCCCCCAAAAAAAACCCCCCCCCCCCCCCCCCCCCCCCCCCCCCCCAACAAAAAACCCCCCCCCCCCCCCAACCCCCCCCCCCCCCCCCCCCCCCCCCCCCCGCCCCCCCCCAAACCCCCCGCCCCCACAAGGCCAAACCCCCCCCCCCCCCCCCCCCCCAAAACCCCCCCCCCCCCCACCCCCCCCCCCCCCCCCCCCCCAAATTTAAAAAAGGGCCCCAAAATTTAAAAAAAAAAAATTTTTTTTTTTTAAAAAAAAAAAAAGGGGGGGGGGGGGGGGCCCCCCCTTTTTCCCCTTTTCCCCCAAACCTTTGGGGGAATTTTTTCCCACCCCCCCCCCCGGGGCCCCCCCGGGGAAAAGGGGGGCAAGGGGGGGGGGCGGGCCCCAACCCCCCCCCCAAAAAAAATTTTAAAAAGGGGGCCCCCCCCCCCGGGTGGGTGCGGGGGGGGGCCAAGGGGGGGGGGGGAAAAAAAAAAAAAAAGGGGGGGGGGGGGAAAAATCTTTCCCAAATTGGGGGGGGAAAAAAAAAAAAAAACCCTTTTTTTTTTTTTTTTGGGGGGGGGAATAAGGGGAAAAAAAGGGGGGGGGGGAAAAAAAAAATTTGGGGCCCCCCTTTGGGGGGGTTTTTTTAAAAAAAAAAAAAAAGGGAAAAAATTTTGGGGGGGGGGAAAAAAAAAACCTTCATAAAAAAATAAAAATCACTTTCCCAAACTCGAAAACGGCACAATATCCCAAAAAAATATATATTGGAAATTTGCCGGGAAAAAACAGTAATTCAAATCCTGAAAAACCCATTCTCATTGGTCGGCAAAACCGACCAATCAGAATAGGAAAACGACAAAAGCCCCCCTTCTAGACTATGGGGGGAAATTTTGGACCAATCAAATCCCAACCGGGGGGGACGTTCAAAATACTAAAAAGGGTGCAAAAGCTGATTGGCTGAGCTAGCGGGGGGGCCCCCTAGCTCGGGCCAATCGGAAAGGAGCGACAAAGTCCCCCTTCTACCCCATGGAGAAATTTTTTGACCAATCAAAATGAGCGACAAAGCCCCATTCTAGCCTAAAGGAGGAGTTTTGGGCCCAAACAGAAAAACCACGGGGGACACTCAAAATACGTTTAAAAAAGGGTGCCCAAAAACTTTTTTGGCGACCCAGCGGGGGGGTCGCCCCCACTCGGCCAAAAACAGAATAGGAAACGACAAAGTCCCCTTCTAGCCTATGGGGAAGTTTAGACCAAAAACAAAAAGGGGCGAAAAAAGCCCCCCTTCTAGCCTATGGAGGAGTTTGGGCCCAAACAAATCCACGGGGGGAACAGGTTTTTAAAATACAGTAAAAAGGCTGGAAAAGGGTGTGGGGGGGGGGGGGGGGGGGGGGGGGGGGGGGCCCGCGGGCCCTAGCTCAGCCAATCACAGCGGGGAGCTACATTTTTCCCTATATAGTCTATGGGAGATGAAACGGCCCGAAAATCGGCGCACAGCCCGGGGCCCCCGCATGAAGTTATTAATTATAAAAATCTTTTTAAAAGGTTTTTAAACATTAACAGAAAAAAGAGCAGAACAATTGTATAAAAATAAAGCAGTTAAAAACCCCAACAACCGTTTGTCGCCCAAACCCGGGGGGCTACATAAGGGGAATTTCCCCTAGAAGAATTGCCGGGGGAAAAACATAATTTAAATTGTTTTAAACATTCTCATTGGGCGGCATAAAAACCGGAAACCAATCAGAAAAGGAGCGACAAAGTCCCCCTTCAAAAATATGGAGGAAATTGACCAATCAAATAGGACGACAAACCCCATTCTAGCCTAGGAGAAAAATTTGGGCCAATCCCTATTTTAAAGGGGGGAAAATTCAAAATACAGTAAAAAGGGGAAAACCCACTGATTGGTTGAACAGCGGGGGCTCGTCCAGCTTAGGGCCCAAACAGAGCGCAGCTACTTTTTTCCCTAGAAGTTTTTAAGGGGAAAAGAAAATTTTGGCGCCTCTGGATTGGCTAATTTTTAAAAAAGCCGCCCTAATTTGGACCAATGGGAGAGCGGGGCGGCCTCCTATGGGTTTTTTAATGCAATCTGAAATCAAAATTTTAAAAAATGGGCCGAAAACACATTAAAAACACTCCAAGTTTTTTACGAGGGGTTTTAAAAGGAAAACCTAATAAGTGGCTAAAGAAAAAAAAAATATTTAAATTCCCCAAAAACTGTTTTTTTCTTTATTTCTTTTGGGTGACCCATACTATTTATCCGGCTAACGAAAATAAAGAAAAAAAACATGATTTTTGGGAATTAAATTTTTTTTTCGTTAGCCACATATTTTGGTTCCCTTTTTTTATACCCATGGACAACTTGTTTTGTGGGGTTTTTAAAATTTTTAATTTTGGGCCCCTTTACATTTTTTTTATTTCAGATTTTCATTACAAAACCCATAGGGGGGCGTCGCTCGCTCTCCCCCTTTTGGGCCAAAAATTTCGGCGCGGCAAATTTTCCCATTTTAAACACCGGTCTCGGGCGACAAACCCCTTGGGTTTGGGTTTTTTAACTGTTTTTTTTTAAAACAAAATTTTCCCGCTCTTTTTCTGATCAATTTTATTACACTTTAATTTAAAAAAAAATTTTTTTTTTTTAATACTTCTGCCGCACCGGGGCTGAGCGCCGAATTCTTTATACGCCCATCCCCAAAAAGACTATAATTGGGGAATTTGCTCGCGCTCTGATTGCTGGGAAAAGCCAAGCTCCCACTAGCTCAGCCAAACAGCTCTTTTTTGTCTTTTTACTGTATTTTTTAATTAAACCCGCCCTGGATTCTGTGTTTAAAAATCCTCCATAGGATTTGAATGGGGGCTTTGTCGCTCCTATTCTGATTGGCTGGGTTTTTTGCCGACCAAAAGAAAAAGGTTTCAGAATTTTTAATTACTTTTATTTTTCCCCCCGGGAATTTCCAATATCATTTTTTTCTTAATTGTGCCGGGTTTTAGAGTTTTTTGGGAAAAAAGTTTTTTTTTTTTTATTAAGTTTTATTTTTTACATTCAGCTCTTTTTCTGACACTGTTTTTTCCCCCTTTTTAAAGGGGATTTTTTTTTTAAAAAAAGGAATCACACTCCGCGCACGGAGCGGAGCGCCGAACTTCTTGGGCGCAAACTTCGATCCGCCCCTTTCCCCGCATGGTCCGACCTGCATCACCTTCGCCTCGGCCCCGGGGGGATTTGACCAGAAAAAAAAAAAGTTTTGCTTGTTTTGGGAAACCCCGAAACGCCCCGATTTTGGGGACCGCGATGGGACATGCCTCGACATAAAGGCCCGGGGCCCCGTCCCGCCCCCGGGAAAGCCTACAACCTTCATTTCGGGCCCCCCGCCCAAAAATGCCGAAAAGCTCCCCCTCCGACAGCGGGATTCGGGCCTTTGGAAGGGGCCCTTTTACGCCAGAAAAAATGGGTAAAAACCCCTTCATACATGTCGCCCTAAGTCTGGGTGCACAATATCCAGTATCCTTTAAAGAGCTTGTCTGTGTTCGCCCGCGGGCCCCCCCTCCCCCGCTCCCCCTGTGACTTTACAGCGGTAGATGCTCCTTTAAAATTCTCAGCCTAACTACCTAAAATCTGCAAATCTCTGATCTACCTAAGTTCTAAGGTTCACAGCTAAAAGTATAGCTGTCTCTGTGAACAAATAGAATAATTTCGCTGAGCTGTTTGCACAGAGACTGAGCGCACGTCCTATTCCTATGAGACGCTGACACACACTGAGGCAGAACAGGAAGGGCTGTTCTATGTAAAACGAGGTCATGTGATTTTTCCAGCCAATCGCAACCATACACATCCCAGTCATGACGTCGCACACACAGCTCACCCTGCTCTATTCTCTAAGCTGATTTGCTGGCCGCCAAAATGACAGGAAGCGCCGAAAATGGCGCGATATTAATAGATTATGCACAGATTTTAACCTAAATTATCGCGTGATCTAAAAAATCCGATCAACATAAAAACCGTGCCGATTTCAACTTTGTCGATAATAATCGCTCAACACTAGTAGTAGTAGCATAATTGTTTATATTCAGGAACAGTATAGCGGTACAAATGTAGTAGAGTTTTGCTTAACCAGGCATCATCTACAGAACCCTACCCTACTAACCCTACTCTGTTTTTTTCCCATTCCACCCAGTTGGTGAAGGCGCAGAAAGTGTGCGTTAGGTTAGGGCTGGGGCACCATTGGCCTATTTGTCTAGGGCACCAAAATGCCTAGTCCTGGCTCTGGCCCCACTTTCTCCCGCCCAGGCCAAAATTGACAGGATAAATTGGGGGGGATAACCATTATGACTCCCTTATACCAATTTTTCCACCAACTCCAAGGGCCCCAAGCTACCCACAGCCACTATGACATTACATTCCCCAGCATTTAACTCCCAAAGGACACAAGCAAAGTTAGGGTGGGCGGGACACTGTTTACCCGCTCCAAACTGACTGTTCTTATGCTCTCCCACGGCCTCTGCCAGCTCTGCTTCCCTCACAACATTGCTTCCTGTGTCAAGGGTCACGTGATGCCTTCCATGAAGGTTCTGCCCAATGTCCTGGTCTACTGGACTCTGATAATTACAAATTACATATATTTTGCAGCTCTATATGGTTTAATACACTTATATCAGGTAACACAGCAAATTGCAAAGACCCCAAACAAGGAAGAGTATAAAGCTGGAAACACACAGGACTAAGACCCCCAGAGCTAAATGGGGCGACTTCTGGAAGGTTTCACCTGTTCTGCTACTTTGCGGGCTTTGCAAATGCAACATGGCGCCCACCAAAATCTGCATTCCAAAAGCCAAATAGTGCTCACTCTATCGTATTCCCTGCCATGCGTCCAAACAGCAGTTTACGCCCATACATAGAGTATTGCTGAACTTATAAGGAATTGCATAACAAAATTTGGCGAGATTTTTTTTTTCAGGATTCCTTGTAAAAATTAAAAATTTTCAGCTAAAATTGCGGATTGTTGGAAATAAATAAATGTTTTCATTTTTACCACCTAACGTTAAAAAAAAAATCATCTAACACCCATTGGATCGATATACTCACTAGAAACCTGGATATATTCCTCAAAGGGTTTAGTTTTCAATATGGAGTATTTTTAGGGATGTTTATAAAGTTTTAGCATCTTAGGGTATCTGCAAACCTGGTATGGCACCTAAGTAAAATCTTGAAAATAAGACCCAAGAGTCCGGTAGGTGCTCCACTTATTCTCGGGCTTGTGGTTGAGCCAAATAGCGCACTAGGGCCACATATGAGATATCTCTAAAAACGTCAGAATCTGGGGAATCAATATTAAGTTGCATTTCCCTAGTCCCAATGACCTTGTTCCTGTGAATAATGGATAAATATTGAATATCTGGAAAAAAAGTGAAATTTTGCTTTCATTTCTGTGAAATACCTTACTTCATAAACACTGTTTTAAATACTTTAAGGGGTATAGTTTCTTAGATGAAGTCAATTATTGAGGATCTAACATGCAAGCCCCTTAAAGCCACATCAGAACTGGACTGGTCCCTAAAAGATCTATGTTGCAAATTTTCTTGAAAATGGGAAAAATTACTATTTAATTTCTGAAGTCCCCTAATGTCGTGAATAAAAATAAATTGATAGGTGACTAACTCAGTGATAGAAAAAAAACAGTGGTGATTAATAGTACATAGATTGGATCCCTGTTACTAGTGGGGTAATACAGAGGGTGAATATAGCCCTATTCTATTTAACACATTTATTAATAAACTTGTAGAATGATTGTGCTATATGTGTTTTTATAGATGATATTTAACTATGTAAAGTAGTTAACACAAAAGGAATAGACTGCTGATATGATTGGATCTAAAAAAAATGGAAACTAAGATTTAACACTGATAAATGTAAATACATTTTAAATGGGAAAAAAAGCCCATTCAATATTAAAATTCAAAAGGGGGAAAAAACACTGGGGTAAAACCAACATGAGAAGGATCTAGGAATTTTAATTGACAGTAAACTTAGGTAGGTTTGCCAAGCCCAAAAAAAGGGCCCAGGGTTTGGTAAAAAAAAAGCATAACGCTCATTTAAGAGCATTAGTTCTACAAAAAATTAAAAATCATTGGGCACACATAGAAATGATGGCATTTTTTTGAACCAGTGTCAAGAAAAAAATTAGGGGCTTAAACCGGGGTTAAAGGGGAAATCCCCCCAAAGTATTTAAATTAAAAAGTTTGAATGTGTCTTCGCATAAAAAAGGGGGTTTAAAGTTTTACTAAATTTAAAATAAATCTTTAAGCCCAAAACAAAGAATATGAGGGACAGTTTTCGGCACCAGTGTGCAAAAAAAAAAACATACTAGATTTGACCAGGGTTAAATTTGGAAACCCAAACCCAAAGTATTTAAAAAATAGTTTAAAACTGTGTTCTGATATATAATGGCCTCAAAAATGAAATTTTTTTTTCTAAATACAAGGGTTTTGAGGGGAATTGTATGTGAGTTTTGGTTTTAAAAAGTTTAACAATGCCCCCCAAATGCTGATCCAGCCAATAATGAGTAATATTTTACTTTAAAAAAACCCCCATATTAAAAAATTTGGGGTGCGGGGTGTTTGGGCCGGTCTGAAAACTCTACAATATAGTACTTTTTCCCCAACATGTTGTTTTAACTGCTTTTTTAAAATGTCCAGGATGAGTGGCCCCTTTTTGGGCAACATTTGAGGGGGGCCCCATTTTCTTTTTTTTCTGGTACTTTGTGTAAAAATTTAACATACAAAAAGAAGCCCAAAACCCCCAATAAAAAAGTAAAATTTCCAGTACTTTTAAATTTGTAAGGACTTGTTTTTATCTGAAATTTGGAAAACGGGTATAATTTTTTTAAATCTTGTTTTTTGCTTTTTTGGGGGGGGTCACTTTTTGGGGGTTTTTAAAGCCAGAAAAGGTTTCAACGTACAAAGATAAACCCTTAAAAACCCAATTTTAAATATTGTAGTTTGACAGAATAATTTTTAAAATTTCATAAAAATAATAAAAGTATTGTGCAAAGCCCTTAAAAAGGGGTAAAGAAACAAATGTTGCAAGGTCAGAATGCTTTTAAAAATAGAAATTAATTTATTTTTATCTTTTTAATAAAATTTCAAATAAAGAAATTTTGATGGGGCCCCCCAAAGGCCAAAACCCAGACCTAAAGGGTTTTCCTACCATCTTGGATTATATGAAGAGATAGAAGGATTTAATCAAGAATACATCCACTACAGTTGGAACAAACTCTCTGCTGAGTTTCTTGGTTTGATTTTGAGTTCTCTTTGGCATTTTGCAAATTTAAATTAAAAAAAAAACTATTAACATTTTTTAAAGCATTCTTATCTAGCAGCATTTTACCCACATGCCTAAAACTTTTGCACAGTAGTATAAAAAGGTTTCTATTATAACATAGAAGAGGATTCAAGAAAAGGGGCAGTTGATCCAGAATTTTTTTGGGAATTTTCCCCTTTAGGAAAAGGGGGAAAAGGTTTTTTTTTTTCGGGGGGACGGGGAACTGATTGTGACAGCTGCAAAAATGAATACCCCGGGCCCCACCCGGGATAAATTTAAATTTAAAGGGTTTTAAAGGTTTTTTTTAAAAAACGGTTTTTTTTTTAATGGAAATTTGTTGTATCTTTTATTGTATCTCCCAAAATGGTGAAATCATAAATGGGGGGTTGAAGGTTTTTTTGACCGGTTTTAAAAAAGGGGGGAGGGTTCCCTCCCGAAACTTTTTGGCGGCGTGTGTGCCCTGATGCCCGTCGGCCACTCACTCACTCCTGTGGAGACGCTATGCCAAGTTTGAGGGCATGAAAAGGCATATACTGATGGCCCTTTTAAAGATTTTGGCCCGGCCAGGGTTTTAAAATTTTATATCTTAACGCAAGTACTTGCTATCCAAATTTTTTAAAGTTTGTTACCGAAGATGTTTAATAAATGAAAGTTTGCTAAAATTTTGTATCAAACCTATCACTGAAACCCATTGGAACGCATTGTGACGGGCCCCAAACCAGATAATTTTTTTTTTTTCCCCCCTTACAAAACTTTTAAACTTTCCCTGGGGGTTTGGGCTCTCCTTTATCAAGACAAAACCTTTTAAATACACCAGAAGTTTTTGGTTTTGAAACTCATCGTTGAACTAAATAAAGAATGGTCTCCCAGTGATCTGTCAGTATTTCACTCTTTTTCCTAATCCTTTTCATCATTCTATCTCTATCACAAACTGGGAGAACTTGTACAGAGGTTTAAACTGAATGAAACCTTTCTTGAAAATGCCTTCATGCCTTTATATTCTTAAAACATTTTGAAAATTGTCCCATGATACCCATTTGATTTGAATGTTTTGATAAATTCAAAAACCAAAACTCCACAACTATACCACGTTTCCCCCCAAAGAACCCAAATAAAAAAGGGGGAAAAGCCCTTTGACACGTGGCCCTTTGTTTCTAGTATTTTTGAAAAGAAAAGTTCAAGAATTTTATTCGGGTCCACCAAATTCTCAATTTAGAGTTTTAAAACTTTTTATAAACAAAAGGTTTAGTTATAGCTTTCACAAGCTCCACCTCAGGAGTATATGGTGTAATCTCAGACTGTTTTCCCTTTTGGGCCATAAATTTTTTTTTTTCTTAAACCACCCCACGTTGATCAAAAATAAAAAATTTTTGGGCTTCCAAAAATTTTGGAAATTTTGGGAAAAAAGGGGTTTTCGGCCCATTCAAAGGCGTGCTCTTTTGAGTCGCCAACCCAAAGGGGCAAAGTAAAATCAGCCCCAATTTTCCCCAATGGTAAGTTTTTTTTTTTGGGTACGGTGTTTCACTCTTCGCATTCTTTACCGTTTGTTACTTTCTGATATGTATGCCATATTTCTTTGACTGTTTTCTTAAGTTGTGGGCAGAATGTGTATGGTCACATGGTATTCACATTTGGTATCCATTAATGAAAGCCATGTTTACATCTTTTTATACAATAGTTTTTTAATCCACTTTCCATCCATTTGTTAAGTCTAGAATTAAAAAAACAACAACATATAGCCTGTTATACTTCACAGACTTTTGTTTACAAAAATGTATTAAAAAAATGCATGGACCCATTTATTCTCCTCACAAATACAAGTGGTGGATAGTAGGGACTTTTACTTTTTATTTATTTCTTTTCAAAATCTTGACAAAAAATTGTGTAAAACATTTTTTGAATTATTGCTATTATTTTCCTGGCATTTGTCAGAATTTTTCACTTGGGGGAAAAGGTTTTTGGATTGCGGGAACCTTTTACTTTAAGTGGTAGCTGCAAAAATTTCTCTTTTTTAGGTTTGCTTACAGTGTTCCCATAACATAGTTATTATTTTATGCATTTAAATTATAAATTTTCCCCTGAAATTGCTCCCTTTTTTTTACAATGTTCGGCCCCAATTTCATTTGAGGTATGGGGTTTTTCTTTTTCTGTTCCACACCCAAATTGCCCGGGGATGGTGCTTTATTTTTCAGAAATTTTGGGAAAATGTTCTTTTATTTAACCCTTTGGTGATTTTTTAAAATTTGGGTTGCTTTTTTTGCTGGTTGTATTTTTTTATTGTTGTTCCCTCAGGGACCAGATGGGTTTGGGGGGGACTGTTTTTTGGCGTAGTTTAATGTTCCCCCCCAAAAAAAGGAACCGTAGCCATTTCAGTTTACATTTGCACTTTTCTATTACTTTTTTTTCTGTTAAATTTTAAATCTAATTTATTTTTAGGGGATATTGGATAAATAAATTATCACCCCCTGCCTTTAAAAGGAAATTTTTAATATTCTGAACTAGGATAAAATTTTATGAATCGGGAAATTTTGATAAACCCTTTTTGTAGCCCCGGCATTTTTTGATCTTTTTCCTGTAAAGGGTTTTTTTTTAATTTTGGATGGGGGAAAAAAAAAATGAAACCACCAGTTTGGATTTTTTCCCCTTGAATTTTTTTTCGATGTCTAATTCTTGGGAAAAAAGTTCATACAAAAGAATTAAAGGTGTTTTTGGGCCAAACATTGCCTCTTTAAAAAATTTAAAAAAACCTCTTTGGGTGACATGCATGAAACTTGGTGCCAACATGCTAATTTTAAATCGATATGTTAGTTCATAAACCTGGCGTGTGCTATGCCTTGCATAGCTTGCATTTCCCTTTTGTTTCTGCTTCTGCAGTGTTCCCCGGGAAAAAAACACCTGCCCAAAGACTTTTTAGGGCTAAACCTGCCCTTCTTAAAAACGGATTGCTTTTTTTAATACAAAATTTTTAAAAAACATGGAGGGAGTTTGCCCAAATCAAAAGCTTTTAAACATTACTTTCTTTTGGGACAAGCCCCCGAGTATCAAGTTCCATGAAATACCCCAATAAAATGAAGGGTGTTTCAATTTTTTTTGATTGTGAAAAAATTTCATACTAGCATAGCATATCTTTAGTGCATATCTTTGTCCCATTTAAAAGTGTCTGGCACAAGTCTTGGGCCGCGCTGTTCATTTAAAATATAGAACGGGGTACAACAATTTTTTTGGGACAAGATAAGCCCAAAAAAAATGGGAAACCGCCCTTTCAAACATGCACCCTGTGTTACTTTAAAGCGCTACAAAATGCCACATTTAAATTTAGGCCAGTCCAAAAGTGGGTCAAAATTCAATTTAAGCCAACCGAATTTGGGAAATTTTGGCTTGTAGTTAAATTTTATCCAAAATTTTTTGGTTTTTTGGGTTATGCGTGGGCCACAGCCCGCAAAGTTTGGCCGGAAAGGGGCATTTTTGTCCCTCCCCTTGGGTCTTGCAGGTTTTTGATTTGGGCCAAAAAACCACATGTTGGTTTAGGGCGCTCTCATTTCTTTCGCTCTGGAAATTGCCTCCCCACGCTTCTGGTTTTCCCTTTAAAAACCCCTGCTTTCTGGGCACATCATCCCTGCTTCCTTGGGGGTTTGGGTCAGTAAAAATTTTTAAAAGGGCCCAAACGTGCCCGGGAATTGGCTTATTTGCCCCAAAACCGGACTCCAAACCTTGGCCCCCTTTTAGGTGGGTCCCTTGCCAGATCTCTTGTGCATCGTGCCATAGTGAAAGCATTTTTGTGAGTTCCTGTCCTGCCAAAGAAAATTTTTAAAATTAGCCCCCCGCCACTAAACCCGGTTTGTCCGACTAAAAGTTTGCATGCCACCTTTAAAACGCCCGAATGGCCCGCCATCGCAATTTAAATCCCCACAGGGGTAGTGACAGGGTTTCCCCCCCGCACAATTCCCAAATTTCCTTTTCACGGGCTTTGGGGAAAACCCCGGGGGACTACTTTACCCTGCTCTCTGATGTGGCCTTAAAACCCCCACTTTCTTTGGGCCAGAGGATTCACATCCTAGCCATCCGTTACAATCTGTTTTCACTAATTACTAGAAGTTCTCTTTGACATAACCTTCTGCCATTGTAGTTACTTGTGATCTGGTGACCAGGAAACGTACTATTTTGCCTTTAAAAAAAATTTTGAAAATGGGGTATTTTGCCAAAAAAATATTACATATTGAGGGTTAAACCTTTAAAGTTTTCAATTTTCCCTTTTTGTTTTTCTTCACAACAACCAAAAGGTTTAAAGGGAAATTTTCTGTTCAAAAAGGTAAATGGTCAGATTCTGAATGATATTTTAAAACCCTTTTTGTCCCCAAACCCCTCCACATTACAAAAAAATAGGTTTTTTTTCGTATTTTTATTTTTGGGCTAATGCCACCACTTAAAAATTTGGGTAAAATTATCCTGGAGTTGGGTTTCTTATTTACTTTTTACAGTTCATCTGTTAGTATACATTTGTGTAATTATTCATTTTCCTCCTTAAAAAAATTTTATTTTTTTTCCTGGGGCCAGATTTTTGAGACATGACCCCATATATCTTAAATTGCCCTCCCTTTTAAACAGCAAAAGCCTGTCCCTTTTTGGAGGGTTTTAAAATTAAGGGGTGAATCAATCATGTCTTGTACCAACAAATAATTGTCCCTTTAAAAGTTTCCTTTTACAGACAGACTATGAATTGATCCCTTAAAAAAAGGGGTTGAAATTTCCCCCAAGGGCCTTTTATCTTGGGGATAATCCTTTTTTTTTAATAAAGACCAAAAAAAATTTTGGGAATGTTTTAAGCATACTGAAAAAATGCTCTTTTCCCCTTAAAAAAATGTGTAAAGAAATAAACTGGTTTTGTTGATTTTCCCGCGGATTTTATTTTTTTTTTGTATTTTCCTCTAAATTTTTACCCCCCTTTACAAATAAAGGGGTCAATGCCCTGTTTCTTGAGGTGTTTTTTAAAAAAATATATTGTTCTTTTTATTCTTTCAACCCCTTGTGTTTTTGTCATCATATTTAAACAAATTTTTTTTAATAAGCTAAAACAGACCCGCACAACCCAAAAAAGGTTTCCCCCCTTTAGGGAAAGGGGCCCATAACTAAGTAAACAGAACTTGTTTTCCCTCTACATTTATGGTTTTCAATTCCAGTTTGGCTTTATTGCCTGTAGATAGGATTCAAGTACAAAGTCTTGGGGAGCCTGTGCTAAAATGTTTTTTAAGCCCCCTAAAAGGGCCCCCCCTGTAAATTGGCTATTAATCTCAGCTAGAAGTAGAGTATGGCTTTTTACCTCAGATGGGAGGTGGCTTCTGTCTTCAGGTGGGTGTTAGCTGTTTTCTTTTTGTCTACCACTGACAAATTGGTCCACTTATAATCTAGCATCAGTGATTGGCTAAGGGCACAAAGTAATGAACATTCTGAAGTTGTCTTATAATTACCCACTAAAAATTGTTTTGGGGCCTTTAAACTACATTTTAAAAAGGGCCCCCAAAACCAATGAGATTTCTTAAATAGTTTAGAAATTCCTGAATTTTGGGAAAAAGTGATATTTAAATTTTTTTTCATAAAGGTACAAGGGGGAAAAAATTTTTTAGCACAGCTCGGGGCATTTTTGGGAAAAAAAGGGTGAAAAGCTCAAAATGCCAAAAAAAATCTATAAGCAGGGGGTGAGTAATTCGGACTTAGCTTTATACCCCTTTTTTCCCTTTTTGAAAACTCAGTGGGGTCCCCAAAAACAAATTGAGGATTTGTTACATCTAATTTGAGGACACTTGAGTTCCCCAAACTCCCTTTTCCCCTGTTGCCTTTTTGATATGCAGAGATTTTTAGAGGGCCAAAAGGGGAATTCAAAATTAAAACACCCCAAAGTGGGCTCCCCCCTGAAGGAGAAAAGGGCCCCCTTTTTTAAAAAACACCCAAAAAAAAAAAAATTATTAGGGCTATGTTCACATGGCGTAGTGGGGCCATACTGTATGCGCCACAAGACGCCGAGTGTTTTCAAAGAAAGGGACGTTTTTCCAAATAAAAGGGGGGGGTGGGGGTGAACCCCCGCCCGGGCCCCCCTTTACATGCATTTTCAGCGGGGCCGCAAACAATTGACATGGGCCCCTTTATTTTCCCAGAAAAACGAAAACAATTGTATCCATATGCCAGGGGAGGGCAAGGGGTAATTTAGTTCTCTATGAGAGCTAGAAAAACCCTTTAAATTTCGGGACGCATTTCACCGGGGTAAAAAAAGCGCAAATAAGCGGGCCCAAAAAGTGCACCCCAATTAAAAACCCTGTGAAAGAAAACCCCTTTTGGGGCCCCCAGCTAAATCCCCGAGTAAAATGCTGTGGGGCAAAACGTGAAAAAAGCAAACCCAGACAGGTTGGAAAATAACTCAGGGAAGGTCCTGGTAAGTTTTTTGCAAGGGATCTGAGGGCCCTTTCGAATACAGGGGAAACAAAAGCTGCTTTTGGGGGGTATGAGAAGAAGGATCCATAAAATTTAAAAGGGTAATCCAAAGGGGGGTACCACAATTTCTCCCCGTTAGGGTTCCCAAATTTTGGGGAAATTTGATGTTTAAGTTATACTTGGTAATCTTTGTCAAAGTGGGTCCTCAACCAAAATTTGGGTATTTCAAACCCTTTTTGACTGTTGGCCCTTCTGTTGTAAGATCTCATGCACCCTGTGGAAGCCAAACAGCATGTTTGGCAAGAACAGATTTATACCATAATCAGTTGAGAGTGCTTTCTTCATGGATGAGTGGCCCAGAAAATGCCACACAAAAATTCCCTAGACCATAATGCTGTGACTATCAGCATGTGTTTTTCCATCAATGGTTGATAGTTGTTTGTTCTCTGATGTTTCTTGTCTGACACACCAATTTCTATCCATTCAATGAAGCAAAAAATTTGACTCATCATTCCTTTGCCAATCAGCGGAGGTCCAATTCCAATACTGCCATGAAATGCAAAGCTTTTTCTGCCAATGCAGCTTCGCTAGCAGAGATGCAGTGATCATCCGTCAGCATTGGAGCTCCATACGCAGTAGGGTTGACTAAACTGTTGTTTTAGACACACATCTGGTTCATTTTGCTAGTGCGCTACTCCACTGTATTGTTTCAGTCCACCTTTGGACACCTTTATAGCCAAAATTTACCTCTCATATCAATGTGGTGCTTCACAGTTTCCGCATTGCTTATTCACAATGGTGCCATTTGTCTGTTCACGATACATTTTCACCACTGCAGGACGCAAACCCTTTACAAACTATCTAGTTTCTGAAATACTGCCACACTTGTCCAGAAATCCAATATTTCTCCATTTCTGCAATTCTGATAAATCGTCCTTTTACTCAGAGGAGAAGCGAGGGATATGTGTGCAGACAGGTTATTGCACAGCTGATATACCCACCAAGCCAGCTTACAACATGTGGCTGCCTTCAAGAGCTATGTATTACCAAGGTCAAAAGTAGGAAGTGGTCATAATAATGTGACTTGACTGTGTAGATTTTGTTATTAATCCCAATGCCCAATATTACAAGTACGTGGGCCAATGATAGGATACTTTCACACAGTCATCGTAAGTTTACATTTGACACTTTTTCTTCATTATTCTGTTTTTATTCTATTTAATTTCTGAAATTTTTACATAAAGTTTAATTACAGCCTCAGTTTCCCCTAAAATATAAACTAAATATATATCAGCTGTAACATGATAAAGTGTCGTATTACATTCTGCTTTCCTGGACTTGTCTATAGGAAGATGAAAGATTTGTAGACACCAATCTTCCAGTAAAATTATAGGACAGAATTTGATTTTTGTTAAAAGCCTAGAAGTGTTATGACTAATTTGTGGATGTTTATCACCAAGGGGTGGACATGTTACAGTTTAGAGCGGCTCCAATGTGTGGAATCACAGGGAGGACAATACATTTGATGTGATTTTTTTATTTTTTTATCTTTATGTCAACTTTCGCTGTAGTAGGCTGTGAGTCTGTTTAAAATGGTTGCTAAGATTAGTTACTGGCCTTGTAGCTGCATGTGCGGCTAAGATATATGAAGATACAAACACAAGTGCTATAGAAAGGAATACATTCCGTATACACAGTAGAATTCCAGACAGCTTAAGAAAGGCACATTAAACTCACTTGTAAGACTTAGGGAAACTTGAAGTGGTTTTCTCATTACAAATATTAGCTTTCAACATAAAGTGACAGTAAAATGAAAACTATTTCTAAATACATTGGTCAATAGATTTTACTTTAGTCATGTGATAAGAGACATTTTATATGCTCTGAGAGCACACAGGTTTCTATGGCTATCTGGTTCCCTGACCATTACTCTGTTATCTGATTAGAGCAGGGAGCTTAGAGCAGTGAGTTATGTCACCCCATAGACAGACTGAACTCTGGAGCAAACCAATTATCTCTAACAAGATTAGCTTCTGTTAACAGACAGTCATTATTTTCAGTCCTCACAGCAAATGTACCTTGTGTTTAACATCTTCTGCACTTGTCAGTGTAACGGCTCAGCTAGAAACTGAATATGCTAGTCACTACTATAGAACCACCCACAGCCTGAGGAGACAGAGTGAGAATAAAATTGCTTGTGACTCAGTGATACAGCCTAGTGAGAAAACCCGTTTAAGACAAAAGTCCCATGATAAAACGTTAACATAGAATCAGATATTAAAACTTTTTTTGTTAAAACTACAAATTGAGATGCAAAATCAGCACAGCCATGGGTAAGATTGCCTTTGATTTTTTAAAAAATAAAAACAGAAGAGTTTTTTTTCCAGTTTTATGTAATTCCTTTTACATGTTTTATACACAAAGATACACATCCAACAATAGACCATAAAAATATACAAAATAATGTATTGAAAGAGAACAGTGTTCACATAACATAGGAAACAATTCTCTGAGCTTTAGGGGCGTCAGATGCTGTGCCTGCACCATCCACAACAGGAGTCAGCTGTAAAATACAGCCAGGCTCCCACTACAGCAGCCAGGAACAGAGCTAGCTCCGATCCTGATTAATTAATGTATGTAGCATCTAGCTCCCTCTGTCACCCATGGGTAACTTGGCTGTGCAATTTCATGCCCATGCCCATGATGCCCGTGATTGCCATAGTAGCCGGAAGCCAAATTTAATCGGTACAGTATGATACATAGCAATACAGTAATACATTGCTATTTATTATAAAAGGGACCAAGTGATTGCAGCAACGATTAAGGAGGTCTTCTACTCCGAAACACGTTAGCCGTTCTTTGTTAAACATGCTGTAACTCCAATAAACATAGCATTTTATCCTTCTCGGTGACGGCAATTAAATCGTTCAGATATATTCTGTTACAATCCTTCACTCAAGGGATTGCATAGCCTAGTCCCATAATGAGACTAAAAAAAGAAAAAAGCAAATAAAAAATGTGTAAACAAATAAAAAAAAGAAAATCAAAAAACACCCAGTTCCTCAATAAAAAAACACTTTGTTTACATAATTATGTCTAGTGATCCACTCTATTAAAATTATTGTTATTTCATTCATGCAGTGAACCAGAATTGCTTTTTTTTTCATCCAGCCTCTGAAAAATTAAAAGTGTGAATGAAAAGTGATAAATAAAATCTTACGTATCCCAACATGGTAACAATGGAAACATAAACTTATCCTGTAAATAAAAAGACCTCACACAGCTCCATGGACAGAAAAGTAAAAAAAAAATTGGCAATGATGATGTATGGGTGCCAGGCAGGGACGTAGCTAAAGACTCATGTGCCTGGGTGCATATGAGTCTTTAGCTTGGGGCCTCCCTCCTCCCAGACATAGTCTGTGGACCAATACCTTTCAACAACAAGATCTTTATTTGACGTGGCGGAGGTCTGCGGTGTAACGCACTGAAGAAAATTATTTCTATTAAAAGGAATCGTCCAATAGAATAAAATTAATTACAAATGGGGCCAAAAAACAAGGTATTTAGCAAAAACATCTGTTCTGTCTTGCATCCCCCCCTAAAAAATATGTTGTGGGATGAACAGGAAAAACATGCAATTGTGCCTTCTGTTTTATAGGTTTAGTTTTTGTTGGAGTTTATGCTAAACAGTTTAATTAGCTTATCTGTATTCTGTGGGTGTCAGTACAAAGGCCACATTATCACCACTATAAAGTGACTAATACCATCATAATTTTACTGACCAAAACAGTATACCAAGACAAATAATACTGATAGCAACAATACACAAAGTCCAAATAATACCCCACATACCACTACCATGTAGGGACTAATACCATCGTACTGTTAATGACCAAATCAATATACCAAGACCAATAATTCCAATAACAACAATATACAAAGACCAACTAACATCACCACATCCTGACCACATATCACTCCCATAAACAGTTTGAATAATACTATTGTACTGTTACTGAATATAAACCATTACATTAAGATCACTATTACTACCATACAGTGACCATACAGTGGTAAATAGCAGCTGTACACAGGTTCTGCAACCATATAAGTGATTACAGGGCAGTTACATTTAGTGACTCACAGGTGACATCTTATCTGATGAGTCGTTCTAAATTTTCCATTCCTTTCCTTTCTCCATCCAGTCCAGACCGCCATGATGACTTCTCCCGGCCATGAATCCCTGCAGAGTTTACCAGACAAACAAGTTAGACTCCAAATAGTGAAAGTGCCCCCAATAGAATAATAGGCCCCCATTAAAAAATAATAAAAATAATACTCACCTTGGCTCTCCAGGCTGTTCCCGTGCCGAACACCTGTCTTCCGGAGCAGGCTGCATGATGTCATCACGTCGCCGGCTCCGGGATGGAAGTTCCGGCGTTTACTAGGTCCCAAGCCTAGGCATAGGCTTAGAGACCACAGGCAGTGGCGCGATAACATCATTGCATCATGCTGCTGCCTGCACAGCGCAGGTGGCGGCTGTGAATACTGTTTCGCAGGGTCTATGTGACCGAGCGATAGAGCATGTGCCTAGGGGGTTCAGCAAAAAAGAGGTGGGGATGGGTTCTGGGGCGGCATACTTAGTGACAGCCACGAGCAGCAAAATTTCAAGCTATGCCCGTGGAGATACACCATGTCTCTTTGTAAATTTGCATCTGTGGGTCTTTGTGTGCCACAAACTAAAATCTACACTCAGAAAACCTTCACACCAAAAATTATAGAAACCAGCACCAGCGTCATAGAATACAGATCTTCATTTATATACATATCCATAAATAAAAACATCAGGTAATGTGTAGGTCACAGAATACGCTTACGCGTTTTGGGCAATATATGCCGTTGCTCACAGCATAGCAACTGGAATACCTCAATGTGTTTAAAAACAAAACTTGTTTGTAATCCCTCCCCCACTGAGAGTGGTTGCCCGAGTTAATTACAACAATAAACAAGCTGTGTGAACATCTCCTGCTGGTAACCCCTTGTAAGAAAGGCATTAGACCATAGCTTGCTGTTCAGATTATTATTCTATATTTTGATGCAGTGATTTTTTTTTGCAAATTTGCAAGTTAAATGTTTAGTATTGATACTAAATGTCCTAAATATAAAAAATCAATAAATGTTTATAGTAAGCCCTAAATTAATAAAAATATAAGGTAATTTTGTTTTAAATTTAAAGAGGTTGTCTCACTACGAAGATCAAAAATCTAAGCATGTATGCCCTTGGTTGCCATTAGTGAAGTGCTATGGTTTAAAAGAATGGGCTGCTTTATATGTGCTTAGCAGCAGTGTTTGAGCCTAGGTCAAGTTACACCAAGGTGAAACATTATTGACTGTCGGATGGGCGTTCTATCTCACCCAGGTTGCATACGAGAGAGAGAGAGAGAGAGAGAGAGAGTGTGGAGAGAGAGAGAGAGAGAGAGAGATGAGAGAGGCAGAGAGAGAGAGAGAGGACTGACTGTAATCAGAGGTCCTGCAGCAATGTACTGTATATGATATGTTCTCATTCACTGACTGTGATCAGAGGTCCTGCAGCAGCTGAGGCAACTTACTGTATATGAGGTTATCATTCACTTATTGTGATCAGAGGTTCTGCAGCAGAGAGAGAGAGAAATGTGCAGTCCCACGTAAATCAGAAAGAGAGTACAAAGCTGTACACAGCAGTCCCATGAACATGACATAGAGAGCGAGAACACAGCTGTACTGTGCAGTCCCATGTAATTCACTTTTTTGATATAGTTTTTGAGCGTATATTTTATAGATCTGTAGAGGTCAGAGGTGTAATAATCTGCAGGATATATCTCTGTGTGAGAGAGACAGAGAGAAAAAAAAATCACCCATCTTTCCCAGAGTCCTGAATGTCAAATGCCCATTCTAGTTACAAAGTATGTAGAGAGAGCGAGATATTTATATATAAATCGAGTTACACTTAGCTTTTCCCTTCCAATGATTCCAATGACAGCTGAGAACCTCTCTTTTTACCCACCTCACACAAAATGAATCACCATGTTCACACTTTGGGGGCGTGTCTGCAGAGAGAGAAGATACTCCCTGCTGGGAGGAGAAATATGCCCCTTCATTTCACAAGCTCTGCTTGGCAACCAGCATAAATGGCTGCCAAATGTTGGAACGAGACAACCCCTTTAAACTTTCAGGGAATCTAGTATGTAGGTTTAATATCCAAAAAGCTTCACGGTTACATAATTTATGTCTCCAGCTACCACTGCTATAAGGTTTCTTTACATACTCTAAACCATAAAAATTAAAGGTAGCCAAACTGCCGTTGTGTGTCTCAACAAAATGTTTTGTTGCGCCCGATGCGTTTACATTGCCATTATTAATGGCTGTAATGTGCTCCGCTAGTCTGGTCTTAAATTTTATTTCAGTGCATCCTACATAGGTTAGATTGCAAGATATGTAATGGATGATATATACAACATGAGTTGTTTTGCAGTTCATAAAGATGTGTTTTTTGTATATCCTGTTATTGAGACTGTCTGTCAATTGAAATTTCTTTTCTGTATATTTACACATGTAACATAATTTTATCTCCTATGATCATATTGAAAGCACAGTTAAATGTTTTGGAAAAGGGACTCAATTTTGTGCCTTTGTGGATTTTAATTTATTTGAAACTATTAAAAATATCAACAAGTTTTCATGTCTCCTGACAGTAAAAAGGAAATTTTATACAGATCAGGAGACAAATTATAAGACAGTGTTGAATGAGGCGGATATTTCCAATCCTTTTTCTAATCAAATGTTTAATGAGCAGGTCAGCACGGTATTTTTACAAAAACTACAAGAAGAAGGTAGTGAAATTGACCCTTTGCCTTTCCAATCAGAATATAAAACGTCTAACCCTACTTACTACCCTATAAAAAATAGATTGCCCGCTCTGAACCTCTTTCAAAAAAACTGGAGAAAGAATTAATCTAACAATAAAAAAATGTTCAGTATCACATATAATCAAACTATAGCGATTAAACAGCTCAGATCCAATACAAATGTAATCATCAAAAAGACGAACAAGGGGTAGCCATTATAGTATTAGATGCTGAACTATATAAGAAGCAAGCACAATTTATTTTGGAGGACATAATTACATATAAAAAAATATCTAGTGAACCGACTAATATCTTTTGAAACAAATTTAAAAAGTTGTTAGAGGAAGGAACAGTACTGGGAGTAATCACTGAGAAAACAGCAATATTGGAAGACCAGATGGTGCCAATATTTTATGGAGCTCCAAAAGTGCATAAAACATCTTTCCTTCACCCCTTAGACCCATTATATCGGGTATAGAATCATTCACAAGCAATCTCAGTTAATGGGTAGATACATTCCTACAGCCGATAGTTAAAACACGAACAGGTTTCCTGCAGGACAGATCTTCAGTGCTTACCAGTTTCAATAATTTCACATCGAAAAAAAGCTATATGTGTGCAACATGCGATGTTGTCAACCTATTTTCAAACATGCCACATGACAAAGCTATCCAGATCTTAACTATCGTATATACTTGAGTATAAGCCGAGTTTTTCAGCACAAAAAATGTGCTGAAAAAGTTGTCCTCAGCTTATCATCATCATCAGTCATCATCAGTGTCCTGGCGCTACAGTGACCCCGGCACTGGCGGCGATCTCTTCAACTGTCTGCAAATCCTACGGGAGCACATACAACTGAATCTCGAGTTACCCGCCAGTGTCCAAGCGCTGCCATGGCTCGGGCTCCTCTGGGAGCGCATACAGCTGAAGACACTATTGCAGAGAGCGACCACTCCCTGCTCCGCAATAGGACTCTGGAAGGACATCACGCTGCCTGTGCCAGAAGACAGAGTACACAGAGAGCTGCATCAGAGCATCAGGGAAAGGTTAGTACTTGTATTTTTTTTTTTTTTTTAAACCCTGCCTATACCTGCCTATGGGGGGAATATATACTGCCTATAACTGCCTATACCTGGCTATAGGGGACATATACCTGCCTATAAGGGACATATACCTGCCTATTCCTGCCTATGGGGGAACATATAACAGCCTTTACCTGCCTATGGTGGACATATACCTGCCTATGGGGACATTTAACTGCCTATACCTACCTAAGGGAGACATTAAACTGCCGATGCCTGCCTATGTAATTTTATTGGTATCCATTTTTATTTTTGAAATTTACCAGTAGTCACTGAATATTCCCCCCTAGGCTTATACTTGAGTCAATACGTTCTTGTGGCAATATTAGGTGCCTTGGCTTATATTCAGGTCGACTTATACTCGAGTATATACAGTAACTATTTCAAAACACATAATTTTTTTTTTACAGAGAACCAGATTATCTTTTTGATAATATGCATAGAATTTCTATTGAAACATAATTTTTTTAAGTTTGATGAAACATTTTTCTTGCAGATAATGGGGGCCCCTATGGGTATGGGATTTTTTCACCATTTTTGGTAAATATATACATGGCAGCATGAGAAGAAACATTTATTTATAATGAAATCAACCCATATTTGGATGATATTATGTGGTAGAGGAGATATATAGACGTCCTGCTGATTGTGTGAAAAATACAGGCAATGTCGTCTATATTTCTCGAGTTTCTGGAGTACATCAACCGTAATGACTTGAATTTAAAGTTTACGGGTCAATATTATCCCCTAAAAATGCAATTCTTGGATATCACTTTAGAGGGAGATGATCTACAAGATCGTGTTAAAACTAGTTTGTACCACAAATCACTATCTGGTAATTAAATTCTTAGAACAGATAGTTGCCACACCCACAACACGATCAAAGCTTGTAGGACCATACCAGATTTTTAAAAAAACTAGTCAGGACATGGAAGATTGGTTCAAAAAGAGAGGATATCCTCCCTGGATGATATCAAGAGCTCCTAATTTAGTCTCTAAATTTGATCGATCTAAATGGTTATTCAATAAAAATAATAAGAGAAAAACTAGTCAAACAATAACAGATAACACTGGGTTTTTTTTCAACCAAGTATAGTAGAGACTTTGGAGATATCAAAAAGGATTTTTTTTCAAATTTTTACCCATATTGCACCAGGATGATGTTTTATCGAGAATTTTGAATAATGGTGTCATGTGTGTGGCAATATTAACTATTTTGCCATAGGCAAATTAATCTCTATCACCTCTCAAACTATTAAACACTAAAACATAACTATTATTATGTATAACACTAAACATCAATGCACACTATTTAAAAACCTGATTTCTAACCTCTCAATATATCCCTTTCTAATTATGAAGGAATAACTCCTTTTCTATTTTCCAGTCTGTTGGAGCACCACCCACTAGCAAGGGAAACCCTTATACATACAGTAATTTATTAACTCCAAAGAGTCTTACTTGGACAATCATCCCTAATATCATGGACGTACAACATATAAGGTTTCTGTGAAACCCTCTGCAACGGATAACACAGTAATGAGAGCCAGAAAATCACAAATTAAAATGTCATGCCTGACCTCCCCAACATGTTTCACCAGCTAAACTGGCTTCATCAGGGGACAGAGGTCTGGACGATATTGGGGATGATTGTCCAAGTAAGACTCATAAATAAGGTATACAAAATATACAACTTTATAAACGGCAATACAACTCATGCAATTTAACCAATGTAGGATGCACTGAAAGAAAAGTTAAGACCAGAATAGAGGAGCATATTACAGCCATTAATAATGGCAATGTAAATGCATCGGGCACAATAAAATATTTTGTTGAGACACACAACGGCAGTTTGGCTACCTTTAATTTCTATGGTATAGAATATGTAAAGAAACCTTATGGAGGTGCTAGCTGGAGACATAAATTGTGTAACCATGATTTAAAAGATGACATTATGTATTTTTTATTAATTTAGGGCTTACTATATAGATTTATTAATTTTAGATATTCTGGGCATTTAGTATCAATACTAAACATTTATCCTGAAAAGTTTTGAATTTTTTTATTTTTTTTTCCCTGCATCAAAATATAGAATAATAATCTGAACAGCTCCCTATTAAAAGCTATGGTCTAATACCTTTCATACAAGGGGTAACCAGCATGACATGTTCTAACAGCTTGTTTCTTTTTGTTATAATTAACTCGGGCAACCACTCTCAGTGGGGGAGGGATTACAAATAAATTTTGTTTTTAAACACCTTGAGATTTTGCAGTTGGTATGCTGTGAGCAACAGCATATATTGCCCAAAACGCATAAGCCTGTTCTGTAACCTACACATTACCTAAAGTTTTTACTTATGGAATGTAAATAAATGAAGATCTGTATTCTATGATGCTGGTGCTGATTTCTACACTTTTTGGTGTGACGGATTCCTAATACGTATCAGCTGGTTGACCAACAGCTTGCCAGACAAAGCAGCACAAGAGAATTTACCTCTGTGGTGAGCATACTTTGAATTTCAACATATATGGGTAAGCACCTTTTTTCTTTATATATGTGACATTTTGCTAAAATCTACACTAGCTCCACAACATAAAATCTACATCTATGTTTGATGTAAGGCTTTGAAGAGAGACTGAGAGCAAAATTAGAATGTTTTCACTAAAGGGGCATAAAAACCCCACTACAAATCAATTAGAAAATTTTATAAAATATTAAAGGGGTTTTGCCATGAAGTAAAACTGATGTGGGAAGACTGCAAATGAAATAACAAACATTTTCAGCATTCATTATTATTAAAAAAAAATCTGCACTGTTTTTGTTTTAGCTGCTCCTTTAGTGATCCATTGTTTACAGCTCATCTCCAGGGGATATGACCAGGGCTGAGAGCTCCTCAGTCCTAGTCAGACAGGCTCAGACATCACTTTTCCTCTCAGGCAGCTACTGATTGTTCAAACCCCAGGTGCTGTCACTCTACTCCTGTCCTCTGTACTCCTTAGTAATTAGTCAAACAGTGAAAATAAATAAAAAAAAGAAACCTCAATGAGGTATGTGCATTAATAAAGAGAAAAAAAATCCACAGGTTTGGTTCCTGTAGCGATTTGAACCTAGGACCCTTGTGCCTGGAGGCAAAAACTTTACCTCTCAGCTACTCACAATGCTTTATATAAACAGACCTTTTTTTGACTACAGAGAGGAAATGCCTGGTGATGTCATCCTGCTGGGTCACATGATATTCAATTCAAACAAATCACACACGCCCCCTTCTGAGCACACAGAGCTGAAGAGCTGGATGCAGGAGGTATGAAATGAGATCGTGGCAAAATCCCTTAAAGTCAAAATTAAAGACAAATACAATCTAGTTAAACACACAGTTGTACAGTTTATGTTTTATAGAGCAAATTGAGTAAAAATCTGCAGTTCAGATAGAAAAGTTAAATGAACCCTTGAATTTATCACCTCTCAATGTACTTTAGCTGAAATTACCTTGACTAAATCTCTTCTGTAGATGCAAATAAAATTGGCACAATATTGAGGAGAAACTTTGACAATTCCTCTCTGAAATGTGTTTCAGTTTATTAGTATTTCTGGGATGCATTGCATGCAAAGTCCTCCACTGGTCATGCCACAGCATCTCAGTAGGATTAAAAGTCAGGGCTCTGACTTGGTTATTACAAACCACATTTTCAACCATTCTTCACATAATGACATTCATGTATGAAAAGTGTCTAGGTCTAAGAGCTCCCCTTTCATTTCATATAGTGCTCTAAAAAAATGAAAGGGGAGCTCTGAATGATTGCTATGGGCAACAGAGAAAGTCTTAGACCTAGACATTTTTCATACATGTCCCCCAATTTATTTATGTGCTTTGTCTCACTGCCTTCTTTAATCTCCCAAACCCTCTTTCTCTGGAGGTCAGTGTGTCTATCACTGAGCCAGTTACTTAGCCACTTACAAACATTTTCCCTCAGTCCACCCATTCTCATTTTACTTACCAACCTTTTATGTGGCACAGTGTCAAATGCTTTCGAAAAATCTAGATATAACATCCAATGCTTCACCGATCCAGTCTAAAACTGACCTCCTCATAGAAACTGATGAAATTAGTTTGACATGACTGATCCTTTTTAAACCCACGCTGAAACAGCGTTATACATTTATTTTATTTTAGATACTCCAGGATAGCATCTCTTAGAAAACATTCAAACATTTTACCTACAACAGAGGTTAAACGTTATGACCGGTAGTTTCCAGGATTACTTTTTGACCCCTTTTGAATATTGGCACCACAGTTGCTAAGTGCCAATACTTTGGAACATACCCCGTTACTATACAGTCCATAAACATTAAGAATAGGGGCCTGTCTGCCACATTTCTTATTTCACTTAGGACACGGGGGTGTGTACCATCAGGACTTGGTGATTTTTCTACTTTAATTTTCTTAAGGCAGAGCTGCACTTCTTTCTGAGTTAGACAAGAAACATTCAAGGTGGAGTTTACCTCATCCCTCTTTTCATCTACAGGAAGATCATTTTGCTTTCTCCTCATCACATTCCACAATGCCTCCCTCAAGACTTTTCAAAAGGCCAACATTTTCAGTTTTAATCTTTTTACTATTTATGTGGTTAAAAAATATTTTGGGGTTTGTCTTACTTTGTTTGGCAATATGCTTTTCTGTCTCCAGCTTTAGGGTATGTTCACACGGCCAGGGGCGTAACTACAGGGGTAGCAGACATAGCAGCTGCCCCGGGGCCCACGCTCTAAGGGGGCCCGGCGCAGCTGTTACCGCGTCTGCTACCCCCTGTAATGCCGCTCTTTGGCCCGCCGGCAACTTACATACTAGTTCATTGCCGGCGGGCGAGGAGCTGAGGGGACCGGTGCATGCTACCTCTGAACGCAGGGGCCCTCCGGCCCGAGCGTTCAGAAGCAGCACTGCCTGGAGATAGCAAAATGGAGCTCCGCTCTGCTACTTCCCCTGCCGGCTCTCTGTGATCACGTGGGCGGCGCGGTGACATCACAACACCGCGCTGCCCGCACTGAGCACGGAGGCTGGAGCGCGGAGCATCGGGGGAGTGTGGACCGAGGTAAGTAAGTTATTTATTATTTTACCTGCCCTATAACCTGCCTAAATAGCCCACCTGCCTGTTTATATACCCCCAGCCTGCCTAAATAGCCTCCTTGCCTGTCTATAGCCCCCCAGACTGCTTAAATAGACCACCTGCCTGTCTATATACCCCAAGCCAGCCGAAATAGCCCCCTGCCTGTCTATATTCCCCAAGCCTGCCTAAATAGCCCCCCTGCCTTTTCCCAAGCTGCCTAATAGCCCCTGCCTTTTATACCCCAGCCTGCCTGCATAGCCCCCCATCCTGCCTGCATAGCCCCCCAGCCTGCCTAAATAGCCCCCCTGCCTGTCTATATATCCCCAGCCTGCCTAAATAGCCCCCCTGCCTGTCTATATACCCCAAGCCTGCCTAAATAGCCCCCTGCCTTTTATATACCACAAGCCTGCCTGCATAGCCCCCCAGCCTGCCCATCTCCCCCCAGCCTGCCTAAATACCCCTTGCCTGTCTATAACCCAGCGCCAAACACCCCCATCCTGCCTGCATAGCCCCTCAGCCTGCCTGCATAGCCCCCCAGCCTGCCTGCATAGCCCTCCTGCCTGTCTATATACCTCCAGCCTGCCTGTATAGCCCCCCAACCTGCCTAAATAGCCCCCCTGCCTGTCTATATACCCACATCCTGACTACATAGCCATCCAGCCTGCCTACATAGCCCCCATCCTGCCTACATAGTCCCCCAACCTGCCTATATACCCCCAGCCTGCCTACATAGCCCCCCAGCCTGCCTATAGCACCCCAGCCTGCCTATATACCCCCAACTTGCCTACATAGTCCCCCCAAAGCCTGCCCACATAGTCCCCCCTAAATCCTGCCTATATAGCCCCCTAAAGCCTGTCTATATAGCTCTCTAGGTCTGCCTTCCTGAATAGCACCTATAGCCCCCATGAAGTCTGTCTGCCTATGTAGCCCCTATAGCCTCCTAAAGCTTGCCTGCCTGTCTACTTATATGGGGCCCCTTTAGCTACCTAAACCCTGCCTACCTACCTATATGGCCCCTATATCCCATCTAACCCCTGTCTACCTGTATGGCTCCTTATAGCTACCTAAACCCTGCCTGCCTATATGGGGACTCTAATGCCTACCTAAACCTTGCCTATCTGGAGCCCAATATAGCCTATCTAAAATCTGCCTGCCTAAATGGACCCCATATAGCCGGGGGGCAGGTGCTGGAAAAGTCAGGATTCTAAGATATTTGTGTCTAAATCTGCAGGGACAAGTGGTCGGGAGATGATGGTCTGGACGGATGCAGAGCAAGAGGGAAAGTAAACGACTCGTCAGAGAAAAGTCACCTGTGAGTCACAAGATGTAACTACACTTTAATCACTTATGTCTGCAGAGTCTGTGTACACTGGTGTTTACCATTATATGGTCACTGTATGGTGGTTATATACAGTCTGCAGAGCTTGTTTACACTAGTATATACCACTGTATGGTCACTATATGGTGGTACTATTGGTTTTTGTGTACTGATCAGTAATAGTGTAGGGGTATTATTCAGTCACTTTGTGGTCATGTTGTGGCGGTATAATCAGGTTCCTATGTAATAGCGTTATTGGTAATGTTGGTCTTGGTATAGTGGGATTTGTTTGGTAGCAGTATGATAGTGATATGTATGGTGAGGTATTTGCCCCTTGTATTATCTACATTATCTACCAGCATGTCCTGGTAATTGTTCGTGGTAAGGGAGGTGAGCGAGGGGCGGGGGTAGGGGGCCCCATCCAAAAGCTTTGGGGCCTTGACTTCTCTAGTTACGCCCCTGCACACGGCGTAATTGCGGCACGCATTTTGCCGCCTGTTTGCACTTCATATGCGGTGAGATGCTCTCAGCAATTATGGTAATCCATAGCTCTCACAGCGAACTATGGATTACGTCTCGTTACCCCACACCACGAGTAATGCATGTCAATGGGGCCGGCAGGCTGCTGGCACCCCCTGTGCTTCGGGAGTAGGTGTTGATCAGCGCGACTCCCAAAACACTCGGCGTATTGCGGCACGTACTGTACATAGTTACATAGTTACATAATTACAGACCGGTTGAAAGAAGACATGTGTCCATCAAGTTCAACCAAAAGTGTCTGGAAAATGTGGGTGAAGGAGAGAGACAAGGACTTTAAGCCCAGCCTCACCACTGGTTAATGCCCTGGAACCCACAAGGCAAGAACCAATCTGTTCCAGTAGAGACCATATCTCTGACCCCAGAGCCTCCACCAGCCAGGATCCAGAATTTTACATAGCTACATACGCATTAATATTCTTTAGTTCCAGGTAGGTATCTAAGCCTTTCTTGAAACTCTCTACAGTTCCTGCTGTGACCAGCTCCTCAGGCAGGCTATTCCACAGATTCACAGTTCTTACAGTGAAGAATGCTCTTCTCTGGAGATTGAATCCTTTTTTCTCTAGTCGAAGGGAATGTCCCCTTGTCTTTTGAGGGGGCTAATTTTTCCCCATACTTTTTGTAGGGACCATTTATATAAATTAATCATGTCTCCCCGAAGCCGTCTTTTCTCAAGACTAAATAAGTTCAATTCTACTAACCTCTCCTCATAACTAAGATGCTAAGTTTGGTTGCTCATCTTTGTACTCTCTCTAGCTCCATTACATCTCTTCTATAAACTGGGGCCCAGAACTGAACAGCATATTCTAAGCCAGGACGCACCAATGCTTTCTACATCGGTAGAATTATGCGCCGCAATAACGCCGTGTGAACATATTCTTACAAATAAAGCAAAAAGGTCCTGCTGGTGGGGATGTTTTCAGCCATTTTATTAAGTCTGTGTATTTGTTTGTATTCTTGTGTTTATTTAACAGTCTATTTATGGGATGCTAACTGTCCTAGAGAATATTCCTTATTTTTTTATATATACTTTGCATTTCCGTTACCCTGGAACACTTTTTTATATATTCATACTGTGTGTTTGTCAATCATTTTCTTGAAGTCTATGCTGCTCCATGTTCATACTTTTCTGGCACTTGTGTGTCAGTTTGTTCTATTTGTCCATGCATGTTTGTTAGTGTCTGCAGGACGCTGAAGCACGATATAAATGCAAATGTATGGAGCGGGCATTGTTAAGAGGTAGAGGTCATTTATTAAGCTTGTATTCAAACTCCATATCATATATTTGTTATTCCCACATATGTTTATATATATATCTGTTCCATTACCCTTTTTCACTTACCTCTGATGAAGCTGCCACTTAAGTAGCGATACGCGTAGGGTTCTCTTCATCCCCACCAACAGGATCTTTTTGATTTGTTTGCCTTTTTTTGTTTATTCTTTGTTCATTTTTTGCTCGGCTTTCATGTTGCTTTAGTTGCCTAATTCATTATGTATTTAGGGTCTAATGTATGAAAACTGTTGAGGTCTAAGACTGTCTTTGTTGCCCATAGCAATCAATCAGAGCTCCCCTTTCATTTTTTCAGAGCAGTATAAGAAAAGAAAGAGGAACTCTGACTGGTTATGTGCAACAAAGAGTCTTAAACTTAGACAGTTTTCATACATGTTCCCCTTAGTTACTATAGATGATATGTTATTTGTTTTATTTTAAGTCCTGTGGTATGCTGGTGATGTTTTAGTGTACTTATACCAGAAAAATATCCACAGACAGCACTTCAACAATTCAACGAATTGTTGAAGTGCTGTCTGTGGATATTTTTCTAGATTTTGTGAGGCCCGTGGACAGGGTTTGGACTTTTCTCTCAAGCTTATGGTTGGTTACCGGTGCTGCTGAATATTTTTATAGTCTGAGTGTACTTATAGACACTAGACCTCTTCATTGTGGTTTTAAGCGTTGGGTGTAGTCGCCTCTTTTTTGTGTGGCAAAAATGTTATAATAAAATATTTTCTATGGTTGTGCATTTTTTTCTATTTGCCCTCTTTTTTCAATTTATTCATGCTAGTGCTTGGCATTTAGCTTGCACCCATAACTTTTTGGTTGTACTGCTGTCCTTCATAGTATATTATACCGTGTCATAAAGTAATAGACAAATTGTATACATCTCTCTACAATGAAACCATACAGCCATACATGCTCTCTTTACACAGATGTACAAAAGGGCTACATTTAAAAAAAAAAAAAAAAAGTTGACTTGATAACCCATATAAAGTAGCAGGCAGAAGTGCTGAACAGTCTCCTAGAGGAGGTTGCCCCAACTCTTATCATACAATGCCATTCTTCTTGCTATGAGAAATGCAAACATGTGCTGGGCTATCCCACTCCATAAGCACTGCAGATAAAAAAGAAAGAAAACAATTCAATTATTTGGCCCAACTTTGTATCAGAGGATTCGATGATAAAGCTATACTCTGACACAACCATGTGCCCCTATTTTAGCAGCAACCCCAAAGATCCAACAGAAAACAACCCCATTTGCATATGACTTTGGAGCCAATCAATTGCCACTAGAATTTTTCAAACTAATATTCACTAATAACCTGTAAGAATATATTGTTGATATGTCAATGATAAATATTATGGTGAAATTAAAAGTGAACCTGAACCTTTTTTTTATACAATATATAGAGGGGGAGCGGTCAAAATAATTGAATGGCCCAGGAAACCCTGCTCCGATTCTAGATAGAAAGGAGATATGTAGAACAAAATACAGGGGTGATGATGGCTTAAGCAGAGATCAGGTTTGGTTGTTCTCTGCTGCCATCTCTACTTTTTTACGCCCTTGCAAGCAATTAAAATTCATCAGCAACCAGTTTACAAAATTACACAGCCCAGATTCAATTCATTATTGATTTACATTAAACAATGAGATCAGAATATTTAACAGGCATACAAATCACAAACATTATATGAATATCAAAGAAATTGTATGGAGTCATTACCTCCCTGGTACATTATTTATGGGGCCTTGGCACCTCCAGAAGGTATTTCTAATAAGCTCTAAGCCTCTGCATATATTAATAATAATACTTTTGCAATATAAAAAATAAATGTACCAGCTGCTTTGCATGACACTTTTACTACACAGGAAAAATGCAGTGAAACATCTGGGTAGCTCATGGCCTTATTTACTCAGATGGTAATGGGACAGATAAATATTACCTTCTTCCTCCAACTGGCCTTGGACGCCATGGAAAGGTGGCATGCAATATTGGAACTTGTAGTTGACTGGTAGATAGTTTTGACATATTCAGTGTGTCATGTGGGACATCAAGGGCCACATGTATGAAAACTGTCTAAGTCTAAAACTCACTGTGTTGCCCATAGCAACCAATCAGAGCACCCCTTTGGGTATGTTCACATGGTATCTTGCGTCCGTGTGAACATCCGTTTTTCTGATGCGTCTCTGGGTCCATCTGAATGGACCCAGAGACGCATCTAACAATTAGCAGTGAGTTTATCACTGCCGGCAATGACAAACATGCAGCGACGTTCACATGAGTGATCGCCACAGTATGTTTGAATCGCGCCTGTCGGATCCATCTGTTGGATGCGATCCAAGAATTGCATGTGAAGACGTATATATACAGGGATCATATAGAGGTAGATACTAGTTGTATGTAGGCGCTCTGCAGAAATATAAGTGATTACACTGAAGTTACATTTATTGACTTACAGGAGACATCTTTTCTAATCGGAGTTGTTCACTTTCCCTTCTCTTCTCCATATGGCCCAGACCGCCATGATGACTTCTCCTGGCCACGACTTGTTTCTGCAGAATTTGCCATACAAACATTTTAGAATCTTCACTTTTCCACACCTATATACCTACCTACTGAGGGAATGATAGAAAAGCCAGGTGTCTGCTTCGGGGGATGGTGAGTCACCCATCGTTCCTTTATAAGCCCCCATTAGGTAGGTTTATAAACCACTCTCAGTAATAGGTATATAGGTCTCCTCAGTAGGTAGTTATAAAGGTTATATGTTCCCAATTAGGTAGATATATAGATGGTCTGTAGATAGGTAATAGGGCCCCCCAGTTGTTATATAGATAATAGGACCCTCAGTATATAGATAGGAATAGACCCCAGTATAAGATGTGGTAATAGGGCCCCCAGTATAAAAAATAAAAGGAAAAGGGCCCCCAGTTTTTGTTTTGGGGGTTTAATGGCCCCCTAAAAAACTAGGATTTTGTATGGCCCCCCGTATATAGCTAGTCAGGTAATATGGCCACCAGTACATAGCTAGGTAGTTACAGGCCCCCGTATATGCTAGGAAATTTAAAAGCCCCCCATTTATACCCGGTTTCCAGGGCCCCAGTATATTAGGCAGGTAATTACAGGGCCCCCAGATATACTAGAAATTATTGCCCCCAGTATATAGCTAGGTAATTATATGCCCCCAGTACATAGCTAGGTAATTATATGCCCCCCAATACATAGCTAGGTAATTATATGGCCTCCAGTATATAGGCAGGTGATTATATGGCCCCAGTATAATAGGCGGTAATTAATGGCCCAATTCTGGCGGAAATTAACCCCAGTTACAGGGGGGGCGGGGGAGGGGGAGGCGAGGTGGGGATCGCCTAGGGCCCTAACTCGCCTACCAAAAAAAAAAAAAAAAGGGGCGCGGGAACCCCCGACCCTCCCCGGGGCTCCAGGCCGGCGTGGGTCGAAGCGCCAGGGGTCCTTTGACCCTTCTGCGAAGGAGAGCTTTGCTCCTCCCCCCAGACGTGCGGACCGGCTCCCCGGGGATCGGGATCCTCGGTAAGCCGCAGGCCGACACGCGGGGCCCCGGGGCCCCACAGCGCTGAGAACCCGCCGTGGCCCCTGCGCCCCAGCAGGGCAGGGCCCCCGTAGGTATGTCATTTTCGACGCTGCCCCTCCTCGGGGGCACAAAGCGCGCATAGGCTGTGAGCTCGAGGGGCGCCCCGGGGGGGCGGCTGAAAAAGGGGCGAAAGGAGCGCCGCCCAGGAACAGTAAGGGAGTATAAATTTTTTATTTTTGCCTGTGTGCCCCATATCCCCGCCCCGTAGCCCATACGCCGCTGTAGCCCCTATACACCTGCCTGTAGCCCCCATCGCCTCCTGGCCCCTATATGCCGCCTGTGGCCCCATCGCCTCCTGTGCCCCCCCTACGCCTGCCCGTGGCCCCCCTACCCTGCCAGTGGCCCCCCCAAAAACCTGCCTGTGGGCCCCATACCCACCTGTGGCCCCCTACGCCTGCCTGAGCCCCATACGCCTGCCGAGCCCCCATACCCTGCCGTGGCCCCCTAGCCTGTAGCCCCCAACCCTGCCTAGCCCCCATAAACCCGCCGGGGCCCCCCAGCCCTGCCTGAGCCCCCATACCCTGCCTGTAACCAATTTTGTGCCTGTGGCCCCTACCCGCCTGAAACCCCTAAAACCCTGACGTCCCCTAACCCTCCCCTTGGGCCCCCCATGGGGCCCCTGCCGTCCCCCCTATGCTGCCTGGGCCCCAAAAAACCCTCCCTGAACCCCATACGCCCTCTTGGCCCCCAAAAGCCTGCCCTTTAAGCCCCATACCCCCTCCGTAGCCCATACACACCGCCGTAGCCCTAAAAACCCCCTCCCTTGGCCTCCATACGCCTCCCCGTGGCCCCTAACCCCCTGCTTGGGCCCCTTTTACGCCCTTCCTGAGGCCCCTACGCCTCCTGTCCCCCCTATGTGCCTCCCCTTACCCCTATCCTCCCTTAGCCCCTATATACCTGCCGTGGCCCCCTAAAACGCCCCCCTTGGCCCCTTATCCTCCGTACCCCTAAAAACCTGCCTGTAGCCCCTTTTTCCCTGCCTTGGCCCCAAAGCCTGCCTGTGGCCCCTTACACCCCCTTACCCCCAATACCCTGCCGGGCCCCCAAACGCCTGCCTGTGGCCCCCATAACGCCTCCTGGCCCCATACGCCTCCTGGCCCATACCCTGCCGTGGCCCCATAGCCTGCCTTGGCACCATAGCCTGCCGGGGCCCATCGCCTGCCTGTGGCCCCCATAACCGACTTGGCCCCCATACACCTGCCTGTGGCCCCATACGCGCCTGGGGGCCCCCATCCCCTCCGGCCCCTAACGCCTGCCTTGGGGCCCCCCCTACCCTCCCTGGCCCCTATAGGCTGCCTGAGCCCCAAATCCCCTGCCTGTGGCCCCTGCATTACCTGCCTGAGCCCCTATACTATATACCTCCTGTTGCCCCTTATCCCTGCCTGAGCCCCTATAGCTAATAACCTTTTCCGGGTGCCCCTTATCTATATACCGCCTGAGAGTGACCCTAAATCATATACCTGCCTACCCCTATATTTATATCCCTACCTGTCAAAGGGGGGAACAATATAAATACCTGCCTGACTGAGAGGGCAATCTATATCCCTGTCTAATGGGGGGACTTATATCCCTATAATTAAGGGTTACGGGAAAAATGTAGGATTTAAGATATTTGTCCAAATCTGCAGGGGAGTTTGGCCAGGAGCAATCACGGGAAAGGGTTGAACCGATGGGAAAAAAAGGGAAAGTGAAGACGCGATCAAAAAGACCTCCTGTGGTCACTAAATGAAACTGCAGTGTAATCACTTATATTTTCTGCAGACGTCTACAACAAAGAATCTACCACTATATGGTCCCTGTATGGGGGGTGGTATATTAACAGAGCCTGTGTAAAGCTGATAGCCCCACATGTGGGGGTCGCGTTTGGTCGGGGTCGGGGCAGATTATTTGATCCTTAAGTAGAAATATTTTTTGGGTTTTGGGTTTTTGTGGGAGTTTTTAGTAAAAGTTTTGGGTGGTGTTTGCTCCATTATGGGTGGATTATTCGGTGATTTTATTTGGGGTATTACACTGTCAAGGGGGGGAGCGATTTTAAAAAAGAAAATTTTGGGGTCAGGCTGATTTTCATTGTGCAGTGACTGGGATTTTGTGGAATTTTGCAGAAAGTTAGTGACAGACTGGTGCAGGGGCGAGCGGCATTCGCGGGCGGGGGGCATTTTTTGGGAGTGGTGGGGGGGGCCATTGGGTGTACTTTTGCCCAGGGGCCCCAAAAAACCTTGTCCGGGCCCTTGCCATTATATAGGCGGTAATCACATGGGACCACATTCAGGCGGTAATTTTATGGCCCCAGTTTTCTAGGCATAATTATATGGCCCCATATATTTGGCCCGGTAATTAATGGCCCCATATATAGGAAAGGGAATAAATGGCCCCAGTATACATATGCAGGTAATTATATGGCCCCAGTAAAGCTAGGCAGGTAATTATTTACCCCAGAACTAGGCAGTAATTTTAAAAAGGGTTTCCCCTTTTTTATATATAGGGGAGATAATTATATGGGCCCCATATAGCTAGGCAGTAATAATGGCCCCAGATAGCCAGGGCAGAATTATAAGCCCCCATTTTTTAGCAGCCCGGGTTAATTAAAAAAGGCCCCTTTGTAGCTAGGTAGGAAGTAAGCCCCCAGATCTTGCGGTAATTATAGGCCCCATAAAAGCTAGGCAGGTAATATTTTGGCCCCCAATGAAACACAGGGGGACAGGGCATATATAAAATAAAAAAATACCCCGTATACCTCCCCCCGCTCATTGAGGCCTTTTCCCCCCCCTTTTCACTTCTTTTCCCGTTACAGGTGCTTTATCACAAACCCAAAGGGAGCATGATGATTCCTCATTAGGCCAGGATATAAAGTACCCTCCAAACACAGGAAAATCCTGTGTTCCTGTGTTTGAATTGAAACATTATATAAAAAAAAAAATCAGATAAAAATAGTGGTAGGGTGTATATAATTGTCCTTCTCATTTTTTGCCATATGCAAACTTTAACTCTTATCTACTAATATGTATTCACTGATAGGTAAAATGTAACTTTAATTGGTATAATAATAAAACACTGTCCTAGGTTCCCTAAGTAAGTTTAAAATAGCTCAAACACCGCCTGTATAAATGTCAATATGTACAAAATCAAGCTAAAAAATTTTCACTTTTTGGCCACAAAGGAAAATTTTTTAAAAAATTTTGAGGGCCCCGTCCTGAGTGAAATTTTCTTGTTAAAACCCCTTAGGCTTTAACCACCTGCGGGACCAGCTTCATGGGGTTGCAATATTTTTACAGCCTAGGCCATGTTAATGTAGAGCAACAATTCTACACCAAATTTAACATACCTGCTCTCCATTCACACCTGAAAGATTGTAATACCAACAAGTGACATGAAACCATGGAGGGAACATGGCAAATTGGGCACAATGTGTCAATTATCTCTTAGGAGTGTACTCACTTTTGTTTTCCCCTAGTTAAACATTTTATGACTGTTGTTGAGTTATTTTGAGGGCACCCAATTACATTTTATCTGCTGCACATTATTTTATATTGTATCAAAACTGTCAGATCTTCAGTATTGTGCCATAAAAAGATACCATACTATATTTACAAAATTGTGAGGGTTTTATAGGGATGGTGTGAGGGTGTAAAGATAGCTAGGTAAATCCCAGCTAGACAGATAGGTATATAGTCCCCTCCATAAGTAGGTAGTTATATAGAGAGCTATGAGACTTTGCGACTAAAAAAGTTTTTTTTTAAAAAACCTTTGGTTGTGTAAGTGAAAAACATAAAAAACTTTATAAAAATTTTATCATTGCAATTGACTGCCCCACAAGAAAAATTAAACTTTTATTCAAAATGGAAAAAACTTTTTCTCCCATATTTTTGGGCCTTGCCTTTTTATTTTTCTGTGTATGGAGTGTGTATGGGTTGTTTTTTGGGGGTGATTGTGTTTTTGGGTATCATTTTGGGGGGAAAAAGCTTTTCATCATTTTGGAAGGCGGGGTGAAGAAAATACTGCTTTAAAATGCGTGACTTGTTTTTTTTAATAGTGCCATGGCAGAAAACATGAAAAGTTTTTTTACTCTGTGGGTCGATATAATTACGGAGATACCCAATTTATATTGTGTTTTTTTTGTTGAAGTGCTTTAAAAAAGTGTTTTGATTGTGTAAAAGAATATTTATACATTGCTATCTTTTGCTCTCTATGGCAACTGTCAATCATTATGTCCAGCCATGCCCACAAGGCAGGGCCCGGGGGATAGGACCACAGGCAACCAGAACCCTTTTGCTATGCGACAATGTTTTTTTTTTTTGGGGTTTTTTTGGTTTTTTAGGCCCACTATGCATTATGGCTGGGCCACTAATCTAATTAATATGAATAATTCAGTGTTTCAAGCTATCAAAATTCTGGATTCATCTTTAATTATGAAATCTAATTATGTCCGGAAATAATAAAATAATGATGCAATTGCATAATTTTCCCCTTCTTCCCCTAATATATTTTTTTTTATTTACCGAATTTCCAAAACAAAACAAAAATATATTTTAAAACAGTTGTATTAAAAATTGTAACATTAGAAAAAAACAAACCTGTTGCAAAAGAACTTTCTCAATGTAGAAAAACGAATGAAAAAATAGGGTGGGGCCTTTAACCAAAAAAGCCTAAATGGGCCATTTTTTAAAGGGGTTTTCCACCAATTGATTATGTTAAAATGTAGGCAGAAAGGGGGCTTAAGATTTTTACCAAAACATTGGGGGCTTATTTTGCTTCATTTCAGTTGGGAGTACTTTCTCCATACGTCCCAGTTTCACTAAGGGCTTTGAGGGGTTAAAAAATGGCCCCAGCATCTAAGAGAGAACGTGCAAACGCACCTTCCTCACCTTTAAACGAAGCCCGCAGTGAAAATTTAGTTCCCACGGGTTACATGGCAGCGGGGGCCTTTTGAAGGTTTTTTTGGGGTTTTCAAGTCCTCTAAGAACTGGAATAAAAATTTATCAAAAAAGTTGCATGATTCCAAAATACAGCAAAAAAAAAGTTTGCTTAATTGTGCCTTAGTAGCTTTTCAGTTTGTTTAGAAAAAAAAAAAAAAAAATACGGAGATAGAAATCAAGAATCATTTATAAAATACAAGAAAAATCTAAATTTTATTTTTAGGCCCAGCCCTACTACACACTCTCTAAACAAAGATATTGGAAAGCAGTGAAAAAGTTGAAATAACATTGTGCCATGATATCATGATACATTTATAAAGTTTTAATTTTGGTAATCGTTTAGGATGTGTTTTGGTCTACCCTGTAGCTCTGGTTGGCACTGTAACAACATTTCATCTTTTTGCATAAAAAATTGGTTTTAAAACAGATGTTTATAAATAAAAATGATGGGTCTACAAAAGTCAAATCTAAATGCCTGAAAGTAGGCAGAGAATATGTTAGGGAGAGACAGGAGAGATAGACACTGAGCCCTAGCAATAGGCCCCGCTGATGGTCAGTCCCTATACTGGTTAAGGTGAAACACTGAGACAAGACAGACAAACACATAAAAGAGAGGTCAAGTAAATATGGATCAAAGCAGAGATGGCTAAGCAGTGCAAGAACAACAGGCAGAAACAGAGGTAAAAAAGGCAGGCAAAAGGTCAGCAGTCCAGGAAATCCAAAAAGATAACAAACCACCAGCTAAAGCCAAAAGAGACTATCACAAGCAAAGTGAAAGAGCCAAAGTGATCTAAAAATGGTTCAAGGGGTTTTGGGTTAGAGCGTGTTGGACCCGGGGCCCTGGGATCAAGCAACATAAAACAAAGACTGAGTGGTGAAGGCTGATGTCAATCATTCTCAGTCTAATTGTCCTGCAGTCCAGCACAAGGGGTAGAAAAGAAAAAAGATGTGTATCGAAACCTGTTAATCACCATAGTCAGAACTGAAATCAGACTGTGTTCAGACCAGAGCAAGGAACATGCACAGCATGCAAATCAAGGCCAAAAGTGTAGGTTCTGCTGCAGGCAGGTTCACTATGTTATCACTTTCACCTTGGACCAAAAATTTCTCTCATTGGTTAACCCCTTACTACCGGAGCCAGTTTCGGCCTCTCTGACAGAGCCCCATTTTTTAAATCTGGCCTGTGTCACTTTATGTGTGAATAACTTTTTGACACTTTTACCTATCCATGTGATTCAGAGAATGTTTTCTCATGACACATTGTGCTTTAAGATAGTAGGACATTTTGGTCCAAAAAGTCCTTGTTTATTTGTGAAAAATATCAAAGTATAGTGTAAATTCTGAAAAATTTAACATTTCAAACTTCAAAAATTTCTGCATATAAGACAGATAGATATTCCACTCAAGATGGTTTATAACTAGCATCTACCATATGTCTACTGTAGGTTGGCATCATTTTTTAACTGTCTTTTTTGTTTATGACATTCGGGGGCTTAGAAATTTAGTAGCAATTTCAAAAAGACTTTTATTTTTACAAAATAGAAATAGATCTATAAAAAATTGCATTTTTATGTTATACTATTCTGACAGCCATAACTTTTTATTTTTCTATATACAGAGCTGATTATAGGCTTGTTCTTTTGCGGGATGAGTTGTCATTTTTATTACTACCATTATGTGGGGCATATGATCCTTTGATCACTTTTTATTAAGGTTTTTGTGAGGCATTTTGAACAAAATACAGCACTCTTGGTAGAGTTTTTTATTTTTATTTTTTACAGCAGTCACCGTGCGGTATAAATGAGATGCTAGCTTTACTCAGCAGGTCGATACAATTACAGCGATACCCAATTTGTATTTTTTTATGTTTTACTGCTTTTACACAATAAAAAGATTTTTCTTCAAAAAGGAAAACACGTTTTTGCATTGCCATATTCTGAGAGCCATAACTTTTGTATTTTTCTGTGTACGGAGCTGTGTAGGGGCTTGTTTTTTGCGGGATGAGTTGAGGTTTTAATTGGTATCATTTGTGGGGAGACAAGACTTTTTGAACAATTTTAAATCCGATTTTTGGAAGGCATGGTGAAAAAATACTGCAATCCTAGTAGTGTTTTTTATTTTTATTTTTAACAGCATTCATTGTGCAGTATCCGTGACAAGTTAGCTTCACTCTGTCGATAGGATTACAGCGATACCCAATTTATATAGTTTTTTTATGTTCAAGCACTTTAAAAAAAAGTGTCACTTGTGGTCCTTGGTCACTGTTGCCCTGCTCAAAGTGTGCCCGTTCTAAGTGTGAATTAAAACCACACTATGTAGCTCCATGGAACTCCTTCCTTCTGACCTGACCAACCCTATTTCTCATTCACAGGTATGTTTCTGCTACTGAAGTCTAACTGAAGTCTAATTCAGCAAGAATTAAGAAGCACACAGAAAGAACTGTATGAGAAAATACAGGAAGAACTTAATTCCAACATTCAAAAAATAAAGGAACAAATGATGTCTGTGAAATTACGTAAATTTGAGAGAGATACGCGGGATCGCGCAAGAAAATTTTAAAACCAGGGAAAAAAAGAGCGCAAAAATTACAAAACCCCAAAAATTGGGCAAGAGCAAGCAAATTTTTTAATACTTTCAGAAGCGAATCCATAGATGTATCGCATGACCTGGGCCCCAAGACAAAAACTACCTTTTTTAAAAGGGGAAAAGAAAAAGATGGACAGCCCCAACAGGAAAATCAGAAGAATCTTCGGCCCCCAGAAAAAATGCATGAAGAAAGGAAAAAAAAGAAAAAGTAAAATAATTTGGTCGTTTTTCTATCATCGAAAAATATGTCCAAGGATGCTGAACAAGTCTGAACAAAGGACTAAAACTTTGCCCCTAAGAAAGAATATGGACTATTTGAGTTCGAAAAGGATTTTTTCCTGTTTGTGAAAAATAAGTTTGCCTGCGTTGGGGTTTTGAGAGGTGGAATTTTGGGTAGAACAACAAATTATACAAAAAGAGTAGTATGCCCCTACTATTAGCAGTCCCCCCCCCTCTATCTTTGAACAGTCGTCAAAAAAGAAATTAAAAGAGAAAGGGAAATTTTGCCAAACAGGATTAAGCATCCCACCCTCACGGAGCCCAAACCCCAACCCTTTAATGAATTCAAAAAGATGTCAGTTTTTATAAGATCTGCTGAAAGGGGGTGCGGTGGTCTTCTCGATAAGGATGCCTATTTAGGAAGAAAAAAACAATTTAAGGATCAGCTGTTTCCCAATTTGGGTCCAGACAGACCCCACTTTAAAAATTAAAAATATGTAGATCGGTGTTAAGGAAGCAGAAGATTTAGGAGTAATAGTAATACCTAAAACAGACTTCTAACAGTAGATACCCCCGGCCCTATTTTTTACCTATGCCCAAATTTCATTTAAAGTTTAAAAGCCCCCCCGGGGGACGACCATAGTTCGGGGATTGGGGAGTTTTTCAGCCAGTTGCCAACCTTTTTTTGATTTTAATTCCTACAGCCCATAGTGAGAAATTTACCCAGTGCCTTTTAAAAACACTAACGAAATTTTTTTGGGATAAAACCCCCCCCCCATTGAAGTGACTGAGAACCTAAATTAGCACCCCCGGAATTAAAAGTTGTACCTAATGTTCCTAATTAGGGGCATGAGTTAATTAGAGAAAATTTAAAAAATAATCATAAACCCTTTAAATCGGTGATAGAAATTTTTGATGGGTTTGTTGAAAATTTTACTGTTTAAATTATTTCCGTTTTGGGACGGAGTTTTTTTATACGAACAAGGGACACGAGGGGTCTCGTTGCCCCTGTTTTGCAAACATTATGTAGAAAATGTGAAAGTCAGTATATATTTCCCGGCCCTTTTTCCCAGTATATTGGGTACTGGTCAAGATTTTGGTGATATTTTTTTTTGTGTGGCAAGGAAGCATGGAACAATTAAAACAATTTTTGTCCCATCAACGAGTCCCTCCACTTAGAATTCACTCTAATAGTACAAGTAAAATATAAATTTTCAAAATGTTTAAAAGTTATAAAAATAAAGGAAAATTGAAAACCCCCTTTTTAAGAAGGAGTGGAGAAATTAAAATGTTGCATACGATGTTCCATGTCCGAGTGTAACCAATGCAATCCCAAAAGGACAGTTTTTTGAGGCTAAGGCGATCTGCAGTACGGTAGCGAGTACCACAAAAATAAACAGCAAATGATAGATAATTTTGTTGATAGGGGGTACCCTAGAAAGGAGTTAATAAAAATAGCAAACGAAGTCTCTAAGAAAACAAGAGAGGAAGCCTCGATGAGGAAACCTAGAAAATCAAATAACAACAGACTAATGTTTCTATCAGTATACGATGACCATGCTAAATTAATTAGGAACACCATTAATAAAGCTTGGAATATATTACAAAGTGATCCCACATATGGAAGATGTTTTAAAGACAAACCTTTATTCACATATCGTAAAGGTCAGACCATTAGAAATTTAGTAGTACATTCTGATCTAAGAGCTACTAGAACACGACAGGGAGTGTTATCCACTAAGAAGAGGGGCACATTTCCCTGCCTTAATTGCCAAAAAATTTTTCTGCCATCATAAAAGGAGATACAATGTACCACCCTACTAAGGATATCCCAAAACGCATTAGAGGCTATACACCTGTAACACAACTTAATGTAATTTTATATTCCTGAAGTCCCATGTGGCAAAATCTATGTTGGACAACCTCTAGGCAACACGAATAAGAATTAATGAACATAAGTCACACGATTTCGTCTGTATCATACTAAAAACCACACAGGGCAATACAAACTGACATACCAACAATAAAGAAACAATATGGGTGAGACAACTATCGCTAAACCAATTTTTGACTGTGGACATAACATAAAGTGATCTCTCAGATGGCAGATCATCGAACCACATTGATCAAAGCGAAAATACTAACCAACACCAGTAAGACGCTTACTTCAGAGAGAGGTATATTGGATCAATAGCTAGAAGCGCTTAGCCCTACGGGACAAAAATGAAGAGTGCGCAGAAGCGCACGAGCCTATCATTTCCTGTTAGCTGAGAGTACGATGTAGCCCCTTGAGAGATCGAAGGATCCAGAGGGGGACTAGCGCTCTGCCTAAAAGTCTCTTCCACACTGAGCAGCATACCGGAGTTTGCCATAATCCACCCCGCGCCGAGGGAGATCAGAATTTGTTTTTCGCTCCAGGGATAGTGAATAGGGTCGCTATATCTCTGCTATACGGTATGGGGCTCGTTGTTGTATTTACAGCCCTTGCAAATGGCTATGATGTGAGAATCTTGTTGATGTTTCAAATATATGAAGACCTCATACAGTAAAATTCGTTGCAAAATCTACATTTGTGTTTATCCTGACTCTTGGTTATACTGACCTGTAGTGATATCACTCCCTGCTCTTAGATGCTGATCTGTGTGCACTCATAGCAGATACAATCTCTCTTATTTTCTCAACAAAGCAAAAAAAAACAACAATATACAATATATTTGGAAAAAGTATTTAACTACCTGTCCCTACTTGTTGAAAGCTAATGTAGTGAAAAAAGGTTAATCTTTCTCCTAACTAAAATGAAAAAGTGATTTGAAAAAGGCAGAGAGCATCAAATGGGGCTGTGTTAGTTAATTGCTACTGGTCAGTCATAGAATTACACACAAATAGGTGGAGTTCATAGAATTTATCTCAATTATGATGTTTTGGGAAAACTCCCTTTTCCAGTCACGAGATATACTTCAAATATGTAATGCAAATAATCTCAATGGTTATTGAAAGATCTGCTGTTACACATTCAAAAGAGTGGAGATGCACATGTAAAGACGTGGCATCTTTAGACTTAAAGGGGTGTTATCTTTTTATGAAATGGTTTCAGAATAAGGGGGGAAGGAAAACAAGCAATTTTTCAATTGGAGGGCATTTGCAAACTGCCTTTTTTAAGTGTCCCCCATCTTTTGGTTTTTTTTTAACTGATATCCGTGGGGTTAAACCCTCCTCCCGCATTTCACTAGCTGAGAGCTCTTTCATTTCTGAAGCCCGGGCTTTAGGGGGGTACGAATGCCAGGTTAGGGGCCGTAGCTTTTTTTTTGTCTCCAAACCTAACAAAACAGACTTTTCCAGTTTAAATGGAAAAACTGACAGTTTTTACCCCGGCCCAACTCTCCTGCATACAAAAGCAGATCTTGCCGTTCTTAGAAAGCGTAATACATTCCACTGTGGAGATCAGTGCTTGATTTTTGTTTTTAAAGAGCCTGTGGATGTTACAGCTTTATAAAAAAAGATGATAGGGAGAGAACAGTGTTGTGGACTAGAGGGGAGGGGGGGGGGGGTTAAAAGGCCAGCATGAAGGGGGATGATGTCATCCGCTGGGGGGAAGAAACGCCCCTGATTCACAGAGTTGAAAGCTCAGAGCAGTGTGAATGAGCCGAGAAAGGAAAGCATACACCCCCTTTAAATGGGGGAATAAACGGAATCTATGGTACTGAAGTCTCGTAATTTTTTTAAATAAGTGGGTATATATCTTATAACGATAAAGACAAATTTTAAATAAATTTTGCACAGAAAAACTTTAAAAATATATGACTTAGATTAAATGAGCTAAAAAGAAGTAAAAAAAATTTTATCCCGAATTCTTTTTTTTTGTGTGTCATTTGTTTGTAGGTTTAAACTGTTCTTTAAAGGTTTCATTATGTGCGCTTTTTGCAACAGGGGGAACTGTTTGGTGACCTATTTTTCAAAGGGCTTTTTGCCCATAGTGAAACTTCCCCAAAAATCCTGGTTTTTTGCATTAGAAAAACCGAAAATAGCAGTAGGTAAAACAGCTTGGCTCACACTATCCAAAATGCCAGGGGCTAAATTTCAGTGGTTTGCCCCCTCCCATGAAAAACAGTTTAAACATGCTTTTCAGGAGTTTTTTTAAGTTAGCGATTTTTCACTAGGAAAAATTTTAAAAAGTTCTTTTTTAATTTAAAAAAACTTTTTTAATTTTTATTTGGGGGAAAATATTTAATTTTTCGGGAAAACGAAAATAAAATAATTGCAGGTTTTTTTTTTTTAAAAAAGGTTTAAATATTTATGAGCTTTTCCTGCATTAAATCATTTTTTTTAATTTTGGGATTTGGGTTTGCTCGTTTTTCTCCTGGAAAATTGCATTCTCTCTTTGCTTTTAAAAAAAAAAAAATATCATATTAACCAAATTTAATTAAACCCATTTTTGGGAGGCCGGGCTTTTAATTCAAACAATTGTGTTCACGGGAAACTCCCCTGCCTTTTTATTTCCATTTTTTAAGGCCCCCAGAGGGTTGTTTTATGTCTGTTTTTTGTCTGTGTTTTTTTGGTGGTTGCAGGGGAATTGTCAGGATCCTTGCTTATCGGGACCTGTTTTGGGGCATCGAGCTATTAGGCCTTTAAAAAGTCAGCTTAATAGTGCACTCTGTGCAAGGTTGGTTTTTAGACCCTGTCTAGTACTGCTGTGTTTGATTGTTCAGTTCAGTCAGTTGTGTTAGACTGAAATGTCTTGTTTTTTTTCAGTCTTGTTGGTTCTAGTTTAAACTTTTAGCTTTTAAATTTTTAAAGGTTTGGGTTTTTTTTTTCCCCCTTTCCTGTTAATCCTGCCCCGGTACCGGGTTCTAGGCCTTATGTAAGGGTGTTGTTGTTTTTGGGTTTTTATATTTTTAGGAAAAATGTGTTTGGGTGACATGGAAATTTAGGTTTTGGGGGTTGTCAGAGCTATCATCGAGTGATTTTTTTTGAAGACAGTTAAAAATTTATTACGCTTCTTTTCCTGAAGTGCACACACATTCAAATCTCCACCAAATTGTGTACCTGTCCTTGTCCACCTGATATCAGTTTGCAGAATCATCTTGTTAGATGTCACTTAGTGTTGCCCTATCAGAAGCTTGTGGCATGGTGTCACAGAGTATAATGAACTAGCATGTGGGATTTGCATACCGTAAAGTAAATTTAAACTTTAAAAATAGTAAATACAAAATCCTTAATGGAATTACAGAAAAAACTAAGGAGGTTAAAACAATTATCACTTTCATCTTTTCTGATTTACCCTCTACTACAGATATAGTAAACAGAAAGGCGGAACCCTGCAAACTCTCCTTTTTCATCATGAGTCGCCAAGCAGCATGGGCACCCCTCTGTTTGTTTTGGCACAGGGGTTGGAAAAAAACCCATTCTTGAGGCAGGTGCAGATTTTGGAGGTGTTAAAAACCCGCATCTTAATTTTTAGGATATACGTGTTCCCCCTTTTAAACATTTTAGGTTTTTAAACATGGATTGAATATTGTCATTGGGTCAAAAGGCGGGGGTGGTTTTGAGCTTAAATGGTTTGGCACACAAACGATAATGAAGCCAAATGTAGCTTTAAAATCTGTAGTAGATTTTTAAAATGTCTGTAAAATAGCATTGGGTTATGTATGCCATTTGTTGGAATTTTTTTTTTTAAAAGCATGTCCTAATATACATTTTTTTTGGACCCCCCTTTTAAGATACAGTAAACACCATGAAAATAGAAACATGCTTTTTTAAAAATTTTTAAAATGCATTTAAAATGTTTTGAAAAACTTTTCAATAGTGTGAGTGTGTTAAAGGGCCACTCCAGCTAACAGATTTATAAATGGAGGATCTATTGCTGTAGCCTTTATCCCATTATTAAACCTTTGATGTGGTTCCATCAATTTGAATGTCTTTCCCTTGCCTTTACCTTGCTTTAGAAAAACAAAGTGTGCTTTGTCAAACCTTGACTGCTGTAATGCGGTGATGAAAATGCCCCCCCCTGTGATGTACCCATTATTACAGACACTTTAAAAGGGGTGGGTTTAAAACTTAAAGCATATACACTTCATTTTTTTTCTGCCAAAATACAAATTGAATTGTGTAATTAGAATTTTGGAAGAGAAGGGATTTGAATTCTAGAATTTGGGCCAAAAAATAAAAAAAGTGAACGAAATAAAGGGTTGATCAAATTGTCTACAAAATTTTTATTTTTCCCAAAATTTTTCATTGGAAATTCAACTCAATGAACTGCTTTAATCTCTAGAAAAGAACAGACACTCATAAACTTCAGTTAGACTTTTTTTCAATAATACATTTTTATTGAAGCTAATTTTTTCTTTTAACATACAACAAAATATGTTTATGCATGAAAGTGAGAATCATTCTGGTACAAATACAGAGATAAAATATCCAAAAGAACAGATTGTACATAAACTTTCCATAATATGACCGTTTTTTAAAAAAAAATAAATATAGAAACCAGAAATGGTTTCATTGCCGAAAAAGGGCCAACTGTGCCCTTATATATATGTAAAAACGAGAGCTTCCAAATCTCTCTGACTCATGGTAGCTAGAAAATTTATAAAGAAACAAATAAAAAGGAGAAAAGAAAAGAGAGAAAAAAATTGTGGGATTGTATATGCACTGCTGTGCATGGGGGAGAGCACAAGGAAGATCTTGAAAACCAAGTAGAATGTCAACAGATTTCAATCACCATGGGTCAGCTGAAAAACCTATTATCTAATTCCCCAGCTGGGACCGGAATTCTTGGGAAGATTGGTAGAGAATCCAATGTCTCCATGTGTGTGAAACTTTGGTTGCATCCCTAGAGGAGTGCGCAATTAATTCCTCCAGGTGATGGGTGGACACAATCTCCTCCACCCATTCCATTATGGAGGGAGGGATGGTCTGGCACCGATGATGCAGGATCATGGTTTTGGCTGCTTGAAAGAAGTGTTTTGTTAAGGATTTTTTGTATGAGGATGCTGTGTAATGTGACATAAATAAGAGCGTAGCTTCCGGTGAGTCTAGGACAGAATTCCCAGTGCAGTCAAAGATGGCCTAGAGGACCTTTTCCCAGAAGTTACTTAAAATCGAGCAGCCCACCAAATATGGATCTTTATCCCAACCTCTAAGTTGCATCGCCAGCAGGTGTTTGGAAAACTGGGATACCATTTATGAAGCACTGCCGGCACCCAATACCAATAAGATCTTGAAGTTTGTTTCCTGTGCTTTGCAAGCTATCACTACCTTGCGTGTGAGGAAATTTTTTTTTTCCATTGCACTGCTGTAAAAGTTTTCTGAAACTCCTTCTCCCAAGTCTCACAATACTTTGGCAGAGCTTGGTTACTCGGTGCAGTAAGCCACAGGGAAATCAGTGAGACTAAATGTCTAGGCAGTGTAGGTACGACACAGCTTTTCAAAGGGAGAAAGTACCCTACTAGGGTATTTTTTTATGACAGAATAGATAAAAAATATGCTGGAGGGAAGATGACCCTGTATTAAGTCCACAAAGGGAAGTAATTCTCCCTTTTTATGGGTGTGTACTGCTAGGATGGGTTTCGATTTGGAACTCCCCAGAAAGGAATTACTTGAGTAACCAGATGGGAACAGGTGGTTATCTGAAATGGGGAATATAGCGCCATTAAGGACCAATAAGGATTCTGAAGGATTAGATTTGAGCATTATGTTAAGCGTATGGGCCGTGGTAAAAGATAAAGTTTTGGGGTCGATAATAGAGGGATTTTGAGTCCATGGGAGGGAAATCAAAGATTGTGGGCAAACTGTCTGTTCAATTTATACCCACTATTTAGCCTGAGGGCTAAATCAGGTCAAGAAATTTCATGTTGGCAGCAGCAAGGTCATAGAGTCTACAATCAGGTAGACTCATACCTACCTCAGTCTTGGGTCTGGTCAGCAATTGCCTTTTAATTCTCAGGTGGCGAGAGCATCATATGAATTCGGTGAAGCATCACTGAATCCGTACCCAAAAGGAGCATGTATAATAACTTCGGGAAAACAGTCATCCGTATAATATTTATACTGCTAAACTATGAGAAATCCTTTTGACACCAGCCTTTAAGCATTTGGTTAATCTTCGTATACATGGTTGAAAAATTTGAGTCAAATAACTGTGTGGGCCAGCAAAGGGGGAAGTTGGATTTAATGGTATTAACTAAAGTTTGGTCAGGTGAAATGTTCAAGACTTCAGACTTAGAATAGTTAATTTTGTAGTTCGGTCATAAACTGAACTGAGCCAATTTAGATATCAGGGAAGAGAGCGATATGAAAGGGTCCTTTAAATAAATTAGCAAGTCATAAGCAAAAGATGAACATTTGAACTCGCGTGAACCAATTGTTATTCCATTGATGTTCGGGTTGGATCGTATTACTTCCATCAAATGCTCCATAATCAATACATATATTCATGGCGACAAAGGGCAGCCCTGCCTGGTGCCATTGCATATGTTGAAGGTACCTTATAAGTAACCATTAGTCTTAACCCTGGCAGTGGGATTTTGATAAAGTGCTAATATTTTTGCATTGAATAGGGGTCCCAGACCTATGTGCCTGAGGGTGTAAGATAGGGAGTCCCAGGAGATCCTGTCAAAAGGGGAGATGAAGAGTAACATAAATGGGGGCATGATCAGACCAGATCATGATACCTATGGAAGAGGGACACAGCCAGGGGAGAAAGCTATGTTGAAGCAGGATGTAGTCAATCTGGCTATATGTATTGCGGGATGTGGAGAAGAAGCTGTAATCTCTATCCGTGGGATGCTGAAGCCTGACCCTTTTAATGGCAGAGTAAGAAATAGAAGAGCGTCCTGTAGAATTAACAAGAGTTGTGTCACGGATGCCCCTGCGACCCTCGCCCCGGGTCGTAGGTGCATCTGTGCCCCGATGCCGAGCGGCGCCCCGTCCCGCACGTCGGGTCCGGGGTCCGCTCACCTGCCTGTAACTGGCGGTGTTCACTTGCCCGGCCGCGCTCCTGCTCTGTCCGTCGGTGTCCCGCGGCGCGCGCGGCCCGCTCCCTAGGGCGCGCGCGCCGGAAGTGTGAAATTTAAAGGGACAGTGCGCCAGTAATTGGTCATTGCCGGGCACTGTTCCTATATAAGTCCGGCCTCTTCCTGGCAGCGTTGCCGGATCCTTAGATTTCATGCCTTTTGAGAAAGCGCTCCTGAAAGTAAAGAATAGTCTACCGTGTACCGAACCATCTGCCTCATTTTTCCGAACAGAATCTCTGCCGCCTGTCCTGACCTTCTGCGTGTCCACGTCTACGAACCAGAGCCACCCGTCTTGACCTTCTGCCTGCCCCCGACTACGAGCCTGCCTGACGAATCTGTACCTCGCCTACCCTTGGCCGCCACCGCAGGCAAGTCCCGCCAGTGGAAGAGACCTGGAAGTCCATCCCGCTTTGCGGCGGGCTCTGGTGAATACCGGAACCTACTTAGATTCCGCTCCCTGGTGTGGGCTTCCACCATCGCCTGCGGTGGTCCAGCGGATCCACTACCAGACCGTTACAAGTTGGGTCAAGGGAGAGGTTGAAATCTCCACAGAAAAAAAAAATATTCCTCTCTCATAGGAATTCAGCCTATCAAACACTTTGTTAAAAAGGGGAATTTGCCTTTGGTTGGGGGCAAAAAGTTCACTAAGTAAAGGTTTTGTCCTTGATGTTGAGAAATAAAAATTTAGGTACTGATTCAGCATCATGAATGCAGCTAACGACCGAATGTGCTATAGACTTATGGATGTCAACAGCTTCCCCCCTAAATTTGAAATGGGAAATTGGGGAAAAAATCCAGTGCAGAAAATATCTGTTTTTTTTATTAAGTGAGCTTGATCCGACTTAAAGTGTTTCTCCTGAAAGCAGACAATTTGAGCTTTTTGTCGGTGAAAGTGAGAAAGAATTTGAGAACATTTACTAGGTATGTTAAGATCCTTTGGGTTGAAGGAGGTTCCTTGTTTAAGATCCCCCATTTAAAAAAAGGGAAAAGAAAGTGTTGTGAAACCCCAGACCCGGGGAAAGGGGGGGAAAAAGGGGGGAGGGGGAAAAGGGAATGGATAGAAAAAAAAAGAACAAGATAGACGGAGGGGAAAACATATGTGATGAGCATTGTGTAAACTTCGTTATCTTTTTTTTGTTTTTTTTTTGTCGATATTGGCAATACATTACATATCCGATAGTCGATAACAGATTATCACCGATGACCATTAAAGGAGAGGAACAACACCTTCATTCTTACACCCAAACAGGGCTGGAGAAGCTGGAATTAACAGTAAACTGGATAAGTGCTACATCTTAGGCAACACAATTAAGCAACAAGAGTCACAGAAAAAGTCAAAGGACTATTATATCCATGTCTGTACCACTGCATGACCCTTTAAAACCTGCATGAACCCACAAAATTAAAATAGTGCCAGAAGAACACAAACAGTATTTATTTTGAACCATCATTTTAGTTGAATGGACATTGACTACTCCCTGTCCTGGAACGCAGCATGACCCTTAAACCTGTCTGTCACAAAGATTAAAAAGTGACAGAAAAAGGAGTCTTTCAACCACCATTTTAGTTAAACAGGACATTGACTATGCCTTTCCTGGACCGCAGCATGCCCCTCAAACCTGTCTGACCTACAGATTAAAAAGTGCTGGAAAAAGGAGTCTTTGAACTACCATTTTAGTTGAACTGGACATTGACTAATAAACTGTCTGGACGCAGTATGACATTAAACCTGTCTGACCCACAGATTAAAAAAGTGCGAACCAAGGTAAAATGGAGTATTTTTAAACACCATTTTAGTTGATCTGGGGCATTGGACTATACTGTCTGGGCCACAGCATGAGCCCCAAAACTGCATAACTCCAGATTTAAAAAGTGCTGGAAAAAGGAGTCTTTCATCAACATTTTTTACTTTCATGGACATTGACTATACTGTCTGTACCACAGCATGACCCTAAACCTGTGTTGACCCCAGTTCACCAAAGGGGCACTATGCTATTTTGTACAGTGACTGTCATTTAGTATATTTTTTGGTAACTGACATTCGTTTACAGATTTTATTTAGGGAAGGTTTATTTATGGTTTTACATTATGATAATTTTGCTTTTTTTTCAAGTGTGATAACTTTACAACATCACCCCTCACTGCAGTTTAAATGGTATTTTTACACGTGTTAGATGTGTTAATTCGTCGCACACCCCAATAAGTAATAATATTGTCCTAATCATCCCAAAAACACTCTTAGTTGAGAAGGACATTGGCCTCCTGGATTCTGGAGAGTGATTCAGAATTAATTCATTGGTTTATTTTTCCTCCAAATTTCTTCAGTGATTAGGGAAAGACTCCCCTGAAGATCAAATGATGCGACCCATAGTGAATCCAAGCCCAGAATAAAATTTAAGCCTCAAATTGTGCAAATTTGTGTCCAGCCCTGGAGCTCCTTTTTGAACTACTCAACCTTACAAAATCACCTTTTCAAAATCTTATTTTTTAGAGTAATTGAAGCTCTCCTGATTGCCCGTAACGGTGAGTGCAAGTGCTGCCGTCAGTTCATCTGTTAACAGGAGTTCTGCTGCAGGCCAGATTACAGTGGGTCGGGAGAGGCAGGGCTGTGTCCGTCATCTATTAAAGGTATAAATGCCCTTATGAGCAGCAACGTACATAGTAGTGCTGAAGCTGAGTGCGAAGCGGAAGGTGAGGTATGACTCCACGCCTTCTCAGTACTCAGTCGAGGACCTGGGTAGCACTTGACCCTCGTCTGAGTGGGAACAATGAGCTTCTACTAGAAATGCTGGATGGTTAACGTTCTGTTCTCACCAGGTGCTCTTTTTCTTTGGCATTCTTTTTTTCATTTTAACTAACGTGCTGGAGATTTGTCTCTGTTCTAGTTCTCTGTCCGTGACCTCCATACTCCCATGTCCTCCGAATATCCTACATCGGTCAAGTCTTCCTGTTCCTCCCTTGTACAAAGTCAGAGGAAGTATTTTGTACCAGTATTTGTACATGCAAAGATTTTTTTAGTAGTTTAATTCTAGAAAAAACATTTTTAAAATTTTTTTTTTTTTTTATTTTTTTTTTTTTTTTTTTTTTTTTTTTTTTCTTATTTTTTTTTTTTTGATTGTTTTTTTTTTTTGTTGGTTTTTTTTTTTTTTTTTGTTTTTTTGTTTTTCTTTTCTTTTTTTTTTTTTTTTTGTTTTTTTTTTTCTTTTTCTTTTTTTTTTTTTTTTTTTTTTTTTTTTTTTTTGTTATTTTTTTTTTTTTATTTTTTTTTTTTTTTTTTGTGTTTTTTTTTTTTTTTACTTTATTTTTTTTTTTTTTTTTTTTTGTTTTTTTTTTTTTTTTTTTTTTTTTTTTTTTTTTTTTTATTTTTTTTTTTTTTTTTTTTGGATGGAATCCCACCACGTCTTTGTTTTCTTTTTTAATTGTATTAAATGTTGTCTCCACTACAGAAATCCAATAGCTATGTTAAAGATCTTGCAAAAAAACAAGTCCTTTTGCAATTTGTGTTCCGTTACAGTGTCCTACTATTCCTGTTTTGGACAGGTCCATGACCCATAAAAATTCAAAACATGACCCTTCAGCCATTTCTTGACAAATTGTGAAGAATAAATATCTGTTAAAAAAAACAATTTTTTTTTTACAATAGGACTGTAGTATAGCTGTATATCACAGCAACATGCCCCCAAAAATTCAAAACATGAACCTTGGCCACTCTTGACCAAATGTGAAGAACAAATGTCTGTTAGGAAACCAATTTTTTTAAAATAGGACTGTAGTAACGCTGGATTTCACAGCAGCATGACCAAAAAAATTATAAAATGATTATCAGCCTCTTCTTGACAAATTGTGAAGAAAAAAAAAAAACAAATGTCTGTTAGAAACCACATTTTTTAAAATAGGGTCCTGTAGTACTGCTGGATTTCACAGCAGCATGACCCAAAAAAATATAAAAATGACTTTCCTGCCACTGTTAAAAATTGTGAGGGAGAAATGCCATTAGATGCAACATTTCTGGTCCAAAGGACCTTGCATTAAAAGCTGTATTCGACAGCAACCATGACCCAAAACCATTGGACACTGCCGAAAATTTGAAAGATGAAGTGAGTAAATGGAAACGTTTTTTTCATGAAAACACAATTGGTGTCTTTTATAGTCTCCTCACGCGAAAACAGCAAAATGTCCTTTTGGGAAATGAGAATTAATATTGCTGTAAGACATTATCATTTTAACAGAATTTTTTTCAAGAGGACATTTCTGTTGAAGAAGGAATGTGAAGTAGACCGGCCATATAATCGGTGTCTCGGCATATTGGGGCCACCAAATCATCAGAGATCCATGCATCATTTTTCTTGTTGAAAGTTCAAACCAACATCGATCTGTGGAAAGCCGGATGTGTTTGTCTGGAAAGACTCCTCCAGTTGTGCTGAAGGTCCGCTCTGATATGACATGGCTGCTGGGCAGGGAACAAAAACCCTCTATGGCGTGGAGTGGCGAGCGAGCCGGGCCATTCATCCCATTTTGGGTCAGGAAACATATCCAAAAAATCCGGTTTTGAGACGGCAGATAGTCGTGCATCATTATCCTTAAGCCGGTCTATGTGTGCCTATGTGTGCCCTGCCTTACATGCGATGATGAGATGGTAAATAAAAGGATTTCCAGAGGTCAAACATTTTGGCGTCTGCCATCAATGCATGCTGATTGCTGCCGCAGCTACTTGGCACTCTACTGCATGTCACGTTGCTGACGTTGTTCACCGTGACATTGAAGAACGTGAAGGCAGACACAACAGATGTTTCAGTTGTTCACTCTGAATGTGTATCTATTCCTGCTTTTTACTCTCTATTTGGGTGGGTGAAGGAAAGTGCTGAGTTTTGCTTTGTACGGGGAACAAAGAAGGGGTGGCTCCAGTAACTGTTGTTAAGGTTTGTTGGCCTTAATCTGAGGGATTATGTTGAGGGAACTGGACATCAAGCACTCAGTGTGAGAGGACTTGATTTCCCAAGCTCTGGTCGAGGGGCACTAGCAAATGATATTCTCATCTTCTCCTCCGCCTCAAATCCACCAACTCTTTCCGAGGCAGGGGACATCGGTTACGTCAGTGTCAGGAATAGTCATCCTCCTCGCTGACTCCGGCACAGCTTCAACACAGCCTGACTTGGCCTCAGATGATGCACCCTGAGAGCTGAGGTGCCGCCTTGCACTAGACCTGGACCCCGAACCATGCCTTAATGAAGACCGATAAAATTGTGAAACTGTTGGGCCTTTCTGGATTTACGGAGAGAAAGGCTCTGTGTCGCATCTGTGTTCCGTCTCCTCCTCCGTCGCTGGTGAGACTGATTTTTCGATTGTCCAACGATCGTTCCAGAACTAAGATCACACAATGCTCATGCTGACAAGGGAATTGTCCGCATGACCATTTTGGTGGCTTCTTCAAAACTGCAAGGATGGTGCAGCGCTCTTTCACGTGCCCTCCACTCTCGGTGCTCAAAACACTGAGGTCCGCACAGCTGCTTGTCAGGCCATGTGTCACTTGTATGCGTAATGGGGAATTGCGCTGCTGCCCCCCCCCCCAATCGCTGGAGCATGTGGAGGTGGTATTCCATCGTGTTGCCACGGTCAAATGAGACGGTTAATGGGGAGGCTGAGCTGAGCCTGCAACGCAGCCAGCAGGATGAAGCAGAGTGCGAACGGCGGAAGTGTGAGTTCAGACTCGAGCTTCATCATCTGCAGACCAGGACCCGGGTAGCACTTGGAAATTTATGGACATCGAGTTCATGATGTGTGCCAGGAAGGGATGTGCTCCAGCCTACCGATCTTAAGGGTGGCCAGCATATTTCGAACCGTTATCGCACACCTCCTTGCCTGGCAAAGGTTCTTGTCACACACTCCAATGCCTCGGTCTCGTTTCAATGAGCCATCCCACAGCTCCTGGACCTGTGTGTTGACAGTCTCAAGACAGATTAATTTTCAAAAAATCCCCCCACCCACCCCCAAAAAAACCGGGGGCATGGTTTCTCTGGGGGGGGGTCGGGGCAGGTGATGGCCACCAGAGGAACTTGGGGGAAAGAAACCCTGCACCTTCATGCGGTTTTGAAGAGCGTGCGCACGAGCCTGAGAGCCACCGTTACCACCAGAGACATCACCCAGTCCACCAGTGAGATGTCACAGAGATATAGCGTTGGGCCTTGCTTACTAGTCCCATGTGTTCGGTGGTCAGATGGACTTTTCCGGACACAGATGCAGACATCGCGCTTGAAATTTTAGATGTCCACGTGGCTGGAGAGGGCAGGGACGGCTTGTCTGGCAAAGAAATGCCTGCTCGGCATCTGGTATTGGGGCAGGCAAGGGCCAGTGAGTGGCGGAACCCAATCTGTGTCACCAGGACGGAAGGCAACATTTCCAAGCCAAAAGCCTGGCTATGCAGACATTTCAGCTTTTGGCTTTTTGGTGGGTTGGGTTAAAGTGTTTCTTTGTCCCAAACCTGGTAGTTAGAAGGCTGGCTGCTAGACTGGCCGCTATATCTGGATGCAGGTCAAAACTGGGTGGAAGGAGAAGGGGTAGGATGGGTCTCTGGTGGTGCATAGTGGTAACTGGCGACGGTGGAGGCTGTAAGCGGAAGGTGATCATTGATCATGGACTTGAGAAAACATGGACAGCTGAGGAACGGAACGTGGAAGATGAGGAGGAGGTGGAGACTGAGGGGTGGAAGAAAGCCCGGGATCAGTGTGGCCTTTTTTGGCATGTGTTCCCTCCATTTCAATCTTGCATTCGCTGCATGTGACTTGACACATTGGTGGTGGTTAAACACTAAGATTCTTCCTCTACTGATGAGTTTACGGCAAAGGGCGGCATGTTAATCGATGGTGAATCAGAGGCATGCTTGAAAAGGCCAGGCTTGAAGGTCTGGACCTTTTTACCGGCGATAAGTGAGGAGTGGTGTTTTCGTGATCGTGGCTGGCGGAATTAATCTCAGCGAGACTTGTGCAACGCCCTCTCCCTTTTTGAGGCGGGACCCATATTGACAACTACCCATCTTCTTCCTCCTCGTCCTGTGATGAATCGCTCTCAAGCAAATCTGCTGAAAAGACCCGTTGGGCCGCCAATGTCGTCATCATCTTCATCATTCATCAACACAGATGAGTTTCCTGTATGACAATCTTCATCCTGAAGCTGCGAGGCTACAAGCAACAGGCACTGCCAAGACGTTGCTGACCGCCTGGGAGTTTGATGATTGTACCAGCTTCCTTTCCTCCTCTGATTGCATCAGCGATGGGGTCAAAGCAGACAAATCAGCCTGTTTGGCTCTTGATCTTTTGAAATGCTTTGACCCAAACCGCATTTTTTCACCAAAGATGTCGTCAGAAAAATGGATTATCCAACAGTGTTGGGTACTCGAGTAGACATTGGGATGCCATCGCTTCATGTTGGACGGATGCTGTTGATTTTGTTGACGGAAGTTGTGGCCATGATGGAGGCGAGGAGGTAATACTGCTGGATGCAGGTTTCATTAACCACTGAAGACAGATGGCGCGCTGTTCGTTAATGAGATCACAGGCTCTGACCCAGGATGATAGGGCCTGTCGGTCCTGCAACCGATGATGCGCTGGCTTGCGGTTGTCGCCAAGCACTGGAAGGAGCCCTTTCTACGTACCTTCTACCTCCATGTCCAACTCCCCTCTTTGGCTCGATTACCACCTGCTTTCGCTCCATGTTCAGAAAGATAAAATTTAAGAAAGGTATGGAAGAGTTTTTGACAGTCTCTTATTGAAAAGACGGCATAATACACAGCTATTCTTGATCTTCTTATTTCTACAGCCAAATAGGATTAGAAAACTGAAATTGTTGTCTAGCGGAATACCTGTGAAATGCGGTCTGGTGAAGGACTCGTAAGACAACATTCAAACAGTGTTCTTCCTTCAGTCCCAGGAATTTACAACTGCCCAGTAGGGACTAGGATTGATAGTTTTCAACAAACTATCATACAAGTGGGCTATCTGCGCCAAACAAGGATTCACTGAGCGCAATAAAACTATTTTAGAAGTTAATGGATGGGAATGGCATTTTCTTTACTGACAATGACAATCGGAGAACAGTTACTAGAAAATTTTTTCTATCAAATTTGTGTACAACTTGGCTATTGAAAAAAATGGGGCCGCACCACTTGCAATACAGCTATTTAAAAAGTTATACGGATAGAAAAGGTGGTTTTTGCACCAATGAAATACACTAACAGTATCTACAAAAATTTCTTATTCAAATTTAAGTACAAGGTGCTTTGAACAAAACTGGCTGCGCCAAAGTGAAAAACAAGCTATTTAAAAATGATGACGGATAAATAAAAGGTGGGGTTTACACCAATGAATTCAACAACAGTTACTATAGAAATTTTGTATCCCTAATATAAGTACAAGGTGGCTCTATGAACAAAACTGGGCTGCACAAAATAAAAGGTCAATTTATTCTCAGGTGCGAGGTGTGCTGACAAAAAAAACTGGTAAAAAAAATACATTTCAATGCAGGTTAAAAAGCAGAGTATGGGCTGCACATTATACACTCTCCTTTCAAACATCCTGCCTGCCTGTCTGTTGTGTACGCCCGCGCCCCCACCTATCAAGGCTGTACAGTGCTAGATGCTTCTTTGATGTCTCTGACTAACTAACTAAGAAACTGAAATTCTCTAATATACCTATATTATAATGCTCACAGCTAAAAGCATAATTGTCTGTATGAATAACGAGAGATACTGTCTCTGAGCTGAGCTTTATTGAGAGAGGACCTAGCACACGTTGCTTCTAGTGAGAGACACTGAAAACACTGATGATAAAACAGAAAACAATGTTCTATGACAACGAGGTCATGTGATTTTTCAGCCCGTGTACAACATACCCACACAGTCATGACGTCGCACACCCAGTCACCCTGCTCTGTGCTCTAGCTGATTTGCTGGCTGCCAAAAGACTGGAAGCATCGAAAATGGAGCGATTAGTGTTAAATTATCTGCAGAGTCTACCTAAATTATCACATGATCGAAAATTTACGATCAACCTAAAAATCGTGCCGATTTCAACTTTGTCGATTATAATCGCTCATCCCTAAACATGAGAGAAAAGGAAAAAAAAAAGAAAGAAAAGGCTTCCCTGCATTAGCAACTCCAAAAAATCCTGAAAGTCCAGTAAGACCAAGAGGCCAAATCGACTTGGCACCAGTTTTCATACATGTCACCCTAAGCCTGCATCTGCATATTCAGCAAAGATGTTCCATAATGTCAGTGCAGAATTAGATGTTGACTGTCCGGACATTTATAGTCATGGATCGGTTGGCATCTAGTTAAATGGGTTTTGCCATGAAGTAAAATTGACGTGGGAAGCTTGCAAATGAAATAACAAACATTTTCACCATTCATTATTATTAAAAGTTTTGCCAAAGTTTTTTGCTTTAGGCTGCTCACTTTAGTGATCCATTGTTTTACGGACACAGGGGGATACGACCTGGGCTGGTGGCTTCTCAGCCCTGGTCGCACATGCTCAGACATCACCTTTTCTCTCAGGCAGCTGCTGAGTGTTCAAACCCCAGGTGCTGTCATCTACTCCCGTCCTCTGTGCTCCTTAGTAATTAGTCAAACAGTGCAAATAAATAAATAAAAAAGAAACCTCAATGAGCTTTGTGCATTTAAAAAGAGAAAAAAAACAAAAAACAGGTTTAGTTCCTTCAGGGATTTGAACCAAGGACCATTGTACTGTGAAGCAAAAGCAATACCTCTCAGCTACTCACAATGCTTTAAATAAATATATCTTTCTTTGACTAGAGAGAGAGGAAAGGCCTGGTGATGTCATCCTGCTGGGTCACATGATAGGCAATTCAAACAAATCACACACGCCCCCTTCTGAGCACACAGAGCTGAAGAGCTGGATGCAGGAGGTATGAAATGAGATCGTGGCAAAACCTCTTTAAGATAAATTCACCAAAAACACAATTTTTACAAGTGACTCAAATATATTTTTTTGGGTTAAAAAGCTAGAAAAAATATGGAAAGTCCAATAATCCATAACTCATTGTACAGAGCTGAAATAATAATGTCCAGATGAAATAATGGGAAACCAATTACTTAAGCATTTTAAGGGGGTAAAATAAAAATAATTAAAATTGGGAGTATTGGGTCAGGAAGTGATTGGGAGTTACAGAAATAAATTTATGTTGCAGGTGGAGATTTACATTAACGTGAAGATGACTCAAATAAGCAATCTTAAAGAGGATATGGCAGGTGTCCTGAAGTGTATTTTAGTGGATTCTTACATTGCCCGTGATATAATAGCAATGGAATATCTTTTCTCAGAACTTTGCATTGTGCCCTTCTATGTTTTTCCTCCTGGAAATGTATGAATACATTAACAACAGAATGAGGATCTGACAGAACCAGAGTGTGTATGAACATACTCTTCTGACAAGTGAAATGGCAGCACACAGCTGTCAATTATATTTCACAGAAAAATAACAGAAAAGGCAAACAAGAGTTGTACAAAAAAATGTTCCAGAACTGCAGGTATCTGGCATTTTTTATGGTAAAGATCCTAAAAAGATTCTTCCTCATTTTACAGTATTCATATTCAAACATCTCATTGATGTACTTTTCAGCCAAATTTCTCGCTCTGACATCTCATTTTGATGCTCAACTCTGATGTACACAACTTACCCACTCCATACCATCACCACTCTCCCAGTGCTACCCACCAATGATGTGATGTTCATTGGTCATATGACACATAGCCAATCACTGGTCTCAGTAGTTATGTGGCGTTCATGCAGAAAAGACATCTGACTCTGATACCTGACTGACACTTTACCACAAAGTAAAATAGATGTGGAAAGGTTACAAACTAAATAATAAATATTTTCACCATTCATCATTATTAAAATTCTGTACCAAGCTGCTACCCTTGTGATTCATAGTGTACAACTCATCTTCAGGTAATATGACCAGTGATGAGAATGCCTCAGTCCTGGCTGCACATGCTCAGACATCACCTCTCTTCTCAGACAGCTACTGTCAGTCTATTCTCTGCCTAGTAATCACACACAAAAAAACCAAAAAATGGAGTGCGTATGATAATTGTGTGTAATATAAAATTTAACTTTTACTTCACAATTTAAAATAATATGCGGCTAAGCATAAATACACAAATCAAGAGCACACATAAGTGCCAATTGAAAAATGGCGCATGATAACTTACTAACTCTGATGAGTCAATGGGGGTCTCCACACCAGTGTAGATTGTTAGAGCACTCGCCCCGACAAGGGACGACCCCTCACCGGTATAGAGGCTTACCTATAGACTCAAGTCTTACCATTACGTGGTAATCATACAGTGTCCCAAATGTTTCGACCACCACAGTCTCTTCAGGGAACCAATGAAGTGATGTATATAATCATACGAGAGATTGCATACAATGCAGGTCATAGAGTGTATGGCTCAGAAAGACACACGTGAAGGGCTATGGTGGGCACACCATAGCCCTTCCGTGTGTCTTTCTGAGCCATACGCTCTATGACCTGCATTGTATGCAATCTTTGTATTGATTATATACATCACTTCATTGGTTCCCTGAAGAGACTGTGGTGGGTCGAAACATGTTGGGACACTGTATGATTACCACGTAAGGGTAAGACTTGAGTCTATGGGGTAAGTGTCTATACCGGTGAGGGGTTCGCCTTGTCGGGGCGAGTGTCTATACAAATCTACCACTGGTGTGGAGACCCCCATTGACTCATCAGAGTTAGTAGTTATCAATGCGCCATTTTTTCATTGGCACTTATGTGTGCTTTGATTTGTGTATTTAAATGCTTAGCCGCATATTATTTTAAATTGTGAAAGTAAAAGTTTAAATTTATATTATACAAACAATTATCATACGCACTCCATTTTTTGGTTTTTCTGTTTATATGCGATGGAGTAATTACCTAATGCCTAACAAACTATTAGGGATAAGTTTCTTTTTTTTTTAGTAATCACACACACTCACTGCTGAGCCAGTGTTCAAGCCCAGGTGCTGTCATTCTACCCCTGTCCTCTTTACTCCTTAGTAATTAGTCAAACAGTGCAAATAAATAAAGGAAAAAAGAAACCTAAATCGGGTATGTGCATTGAGACAAAAAAAAAAAATCTACATCTACATGTTTGGTTTCTGCAGGGATTTGAAACTTAGACCCCTATGCTAAAAGGCAGAAGTGATAACCACTCAATCACATTGTAGCTACTTATAGCTCATTACATAAATAAACCGTTGTTTGACTAGAGTGAGCACAACTGTGGGGAGGGGGAAGCATGGTGATGTTAAGCTTGACATATGATATGCAGTTCAAACAAATACAGGCCCTCTTTTGAACACACTGAAAGGTGAAGCAGGACAAACCAGGCATGAAATGCCTTTGTGGTAAAAATCCATTTAATACTAACACCTGACGTGAAAACTTTATTCTAACACCTGACCCTGCATTTGAGATATCAGAGTCAGGATTTCAGGTCAAGGGTCAGATGTCAGTGTCAGACTTCAGAGTCAGGCATCAAAGTCTAATGGGAGAGTCAAGCATCTTTTTCTGCATGGATGGCACATAACCCCTAAAACTATTGATTGGCTGCAGTGCCATGTGACCAATGAAGATCGTCATTGGCAGGTAGCACCGGAAGAGTGACATTTATATATAGAGGGGCTTGACTGGGGAATTTCTCTTTTCTTTTTTTTTTTTCCTTACTAGCAGACATTTTTTCTAAACAAATGGACAACTTGTTCAAAGCAGAAATGATCACTTCAGCAGCACTGCAGGGACATTCAGAGTGAAGAGGAGTGTGGGGTTGGGTGGGGCAGGGACCTTCCAAGAGAGATTTTAAAGGTGACAATGTAATCCTGTAGTTTACAGAAAGTTAGAGGGGCCACTGATCTGTCTACACATAAAAGCATTCACTCAACTAGTGGTCGGTGCATGGTTATAGAAGCCATAGCAGTGGTTTTAGAAGGGAATATCAAGCTTTCTGTTATCTAACAGTACATTGTATCTGATACATTATTTATATTTTAGTTAATGCTACTTATGCTGCCTTCAGCTGACTGTTATTAGTTGGTAGTGGTCTGATTTATTTAACTATGGTCCCTATGAATTCTAGTTTTACCTCTGGTATCAGCCTGTGGATCACATGACACAACTGCCCATAATAAAGGGCTCAGAATGTATGGATGAAAATGAGCTTTGATAAAATAAAGGACACTGCTATATATTGCTGTTAAATTAAGAAGCCTGGAGTGCTTCTCTAAGCTTATTGTTTCTCACTGAACAATTAAAGCAAACTTTCCATATTTTAGCATACTTGAAACCATTAAGGTATTTGAATGGCAAAAATTAGACAAGATATTTTCTTCAAGGGAATAACGCTGAAGTGCTGAATCAGGCACAGCATCATTTGTACATGTATAGAACATTGGCAGTATATGTATAGTGCATTGGCAGTGTAAAGGTGGATTCACACATTGCTAAGGGTCTACAGCAAATCTGTTAATTCTGTATCTAAATTTGCATCAAAATTTGCATGTTATATCTAAGTGGCAGATATGTGATTTTGTGGCAGATATGTCTGTTGGTTAAAATTATGCAATGTGCAAACTGCCTTGTATTGTCTGTCAATGGGTTTACAGGAGTCAGGCCCCTGGCAATTAAACATTAATAGCCCTTCTTGGCAATAGCCTGTAGCTGAATCTGAATGAGTTTGGAGATACCAAGGGTGACATGTATGAATTGGGCTGGCGTCTTTTTGGCCAAAAAACTAGCGCAGCCCTGTTCGCTCTATCTTTAACCAGGTGTACTCCAATATTAAACTTTGTAATGCGCCTGAGACTGGGGGGACGTATTGGAGGTGTGTCGCACTACAACCATACAAAACTACAAATGTATGCCTTTTTATTGGCAAATCCAAGCGCATTACTGCTGTAACAGGTAGACCACTTTAAAAGTGGTTTACCTGAGCCTGAATTGTCGCTTTGTAGCTAGAAAGCGCCCAACCTATGACCTGCAGTAGAACAGGTTCATAGATTCAGGCACATTCTACGCTAAAAATCCGTGCATAAAAATGGCACAAGGGCGCCAAAAATCATACATGTCGCCCCAAATGTATATGCTAAATTAAAAAGATAGTTGCTTTGCATCTCCATTTTCTGAGACCAATAACTGTTATCTTTCGACACAGCTGTGTGAGGCCTTATTTTGGCGGGGAGAGCTGTAGTTTTTATTTGTACATAATTTTCTACCCTTTGTACATTTTTTTGGTAGAGAAGGTGAACCAAAATGAAGTTTCTGCATTTTTTTTAAATGTACTGTTTGGGTAAAATAAGGTTGTATTTCAATAGATCAGACTTTTACGGATGCAGAGATAACAATAATGTTTTATTGTTTTTATGATAAAGGAGATGTTATTCATTTAGTTTTTTTCATTTATATATATATATATTATTTATATATATATATATATATATATATATATATAATATTTAATATATATTATATATATATATTATTATTTAGTTTTTATAGTTTTAAAACTGTTACTGATTTTTTAATTTAATCTTTTTTAAATCTTTCAATGTAATTGGCCATTAGTTGTGTGATTGCTTGCATGGTACTATGTAATACTTATGTACTGCAGGGTGATATAAAAGATAACTAATTTCCCCCAGGGGGAGGTGTCAGAGATGGAGTAATATGACAAGCTTTTAACATAGCCACTGACTGGCATGTCAACTAGTTGACACTCCATGATCACATTGCAGGGTGCCCATTGGGCGGTAAAGGGGGACAGCCACACATTTAATGGCTTAGATGCTGTAGCTGTGTTGACCATGGCGTCCAAATGGTTGATTAGTGATTGCCAGCTGCTTTACATAGTCAGCACTCACCGTGTATGGTACAGGTACAGCTCCTAAGCATGCTCCATGTACCGAGCCCAACATCATGGCCTACATGTAAGTCATATATTGGGCTCAGGTTAATGTCCTAGAAAACCCATTAACAATAAGTGACATTGTTCACTATACTGTTATTAGATTAATATTGTTTTTATGTTCATATATCTTTCCCATAAATACAAAAGATATTTTTTAATTTGAGCTTTTGAAATAATAGCTTTTAATTATAAGGGATTTTAGGAACTAACATATCAATTCAGTCATTCTTTTTTTCTTGTATTCACATTTTATATTTCAAGGTCCAGGAAAGGTCTTGGATTTCATTTTACCCAATAGAGCTGTACCCTATTAAACATAGACAGCAGACAGAAAGGGAAGTATTTTTAGAGAACTTCAAATATGAATTATTTCCTCTGAGTTTTCTATCCAACCTGGAAAAAAGACTGTATTCTTCACCCTCCTTTTCCTCAGATAAATTTTAGTACACACTAAAACACTGTTACAGTGCTGGTTACTCAAGTGTAAAATTCCTTGTGAGCAATACAACATAAAAAGTCACAAGAGACTCAAATTCTAGGACTATAAAATTGAAACTGTTGAATTATTCTTCTAAAGATCGTTTTGTATTGATGCTTCAGAAAAGGAGTACTTTTACCGATGTCAAGCACCATTTACTGAAATTTCAGAGTAATGTTTGATGAATTTCCTCAACAACTGGGCTTTTAGATTCCTGTAACATAACCAGGCAGCATTGGGTTGTGTTCAGTCCTGATATCCTGAGCTGGCTCCTATTTACAAGCAGTGATGCCTGCTCATTTTTGCAGAATAAATGAAGAAATGAACACATTTGGGAACGTACCCAAGTTCATTAGAAACATACACAGATAATGTTTTTCGTTGTGCGTGAGCAGAAAGAAAATGTAGAGGCAGGAGCAGAGAACTTTTGGTTGCATAATTTTCTATTTTTATAGCTCCTATATGGGAAATACGTATTAAACTATTATTATTATTATTATTATTAATTATTATTATTTTAAAGTGCCATTAACTCCAAAGTGCTTAACATATTAAAAAAGGGCTTAAATGCATTAGATTAAAAAATATGCAGAATAAGTATTAAATTACCCACAGGCTAGTACCAAGGATGAGAGGACACCATTGGGGATTTAAGGATATATATTTTTTTTAAAATAACAAAACTTGCACTGAAAAACAAATCACAATGTAAATTAAGATGTATATTTTTATTTGATTTATTTGGTTTTGTCAATATACAGCTGTGCATGAAATTTTTGGCCTTAGCAAATCTCAACATACTTTCCGATCATAGCTATCAAGGTAGCTACTCAGCAGTGGAGCCAAATGGCATTTCTAATTAATGGTTGCTGAGGAAATTATTCTTCCAAATACTTTCTCACACTTCCCAATGGCTCATTTACCCAAAACCCGTTACCATTCAGTATTAGTGGTTGAAAAAGTGAAATATCTATACATCACACACAGACTTTCTACCTCCTGATGGATGCTATTAGGCTATGGCACTGCAGGGAATGTATAGTCAATGGCCATAACTAAGCCATCTAACAGACTATTATCCTAATTCAGGCCTACAAAAGTTATCCAAATTGATTAATTTTTAAAATGATATCCATTTGCCAGATGTGGAACTAGAGTGGCCAATTGTGCATGTGCTCCAGGCACCAGTAGGAGGGTGGGACCACACTTTATGCCCTTTGCTGTTTTATCATGGTTTTAACACTCTTATATTGAGGGGTTATTTTCTGGTTTTCCATTTCCTAAAAAAAATTAAAATATACTGCTCCTAAAGCCCCTTCCTCCCAAAAAAAAAAAAAACAAACAAAAAACTATATTCTCCTTCCTTTAGTCCCCGCTTCCAGTGCTGGCTCTCCCCATTCTTCCACTTACATTCTGCCACTTACAAATGGGTATGTGACCACTGCAGCCACTGATTGACTGCAGCAGTCATGTTACTCTACTTACACTACCTTTTAGAGCTGTTCACTTTTGAATGCTGACATAAATGAGAAGCACATGACCACTTCAGCCAATCAGCAGCTTCAGCAATGACATGCCCATTGCTGAAGTAGCAAAATGTAAAGAGGTCCTTGCAGAGCTAGTGCTAGAACCAAAGTGGGAACCAGAGACTGAAGGAAGGAACAGGGAGGACAGAACATGGATAATCCCCTTAAAATATTATTTCCATGGAACATTGTCAATGAAAGAAAGATACTGCTATAGTGGAAGGTTGACATATCAATACCATCAGAATGTAGACAAGCTACAGTGTTAGATAGTGAAAGATGAAGAATATTAAAAACAACTACTCACACTTCAAGATCTAGAGTGGGATGGTTTCTTTGTTTTACTATTGCACACAGATAAAGCTATGATTAGTTGCTATTCACATGGTTAAGTATAGTTAAATGCTAGCTAGCAGGTCATATTGATACCTGACCTCATCCTAGAATATGTCTATTCTAGACTGCCACAGGCTGATTTACAGCTTATCAGCTTATCCAAAGACTATAACATCTTGGACAGTAGAAATATCAATAAAGAGGATGAACTCCCTCTCTTTTATTTTCAGAATATCTCAGCAGTGTCGGACTTGGGTGCCTTCAGCCCACCACTGGAATTTCATTCTGGGGGGCCCAGCAGTGGAGTTGACTCTGGGGCCCACCGATGGAGTTGAGTCTGAGCCCTCCATGGGAGGTGATTCCGGGGGCCTACCTCACAGATACTATACATGCTGTCTCTTGCTTTTCGCCTCTTTCTCTCTGCCTTTATGCCTCTCCCAAGAATGTATAAGCAAATTAAAAGAAACTTCATGCTCGGGGGGGCCACCCAGGGTTTTTTCCTGTTCCCCTGTGGGCCAGTCTGAGCCTGTGTATTAGTTTTTTAGTAAAATTTTAGACCTGTGACAGTCACACCTAACTTCTTCCTATACCTCTGCAGTAAATGTTTGTCACTTTTTTAAATCACCTGCCAACATATGATGTACAATTACATCATGATGTCGGTAAGGGAGTAATAAGTTTTCTTACATTAGCCACTTGCCTTCATTGGCTTAGATTGGAGAAATCTTAGATTCCAGCTATTTAACTGTTTTCATGCTGCTGTTTACACAACTGTGGAATTTAGGCAGTTATGCAGAAGGGGATTCCGCTTTCTGCCTCCTGATGAGTCCCTATGACACAATTGTGGGCTGCCGACCACTTGTTATAGCCTTTATTACTTCCTACAGGTCAGCCATTTTACTACTCATACAGCAGTAAGTATTACCATTGTTCAGTTATAATGGGTAGATAATGTTCCATTATTCTGTGAACTGCTTGAGAGAGGGTGTCATAGAAGAGCTCTAAGTTGTAAGAGCTCTCTCAAGCTCTATTGTGCGATGCTAATGTGTTGCTGAATAGTGTACAGAAGATCTCACCTCTTAGTGGTATCCTAGAGGTACTAAAAACAAGTAAAAATACAGAGCGACATTTTAGAACTGGGCTGCGCCATTTTTTTGGTGTATTTTGTGCCAAAAAACTGTTGACGCCCTTTATATGAATTGTCATACTCCAAAACTAGGCACATTTTTCACAGGCATGACAAATTTGAATGCACCTAAAATATGCTAGCTATGCACCTAAGTTAGGCACTTCAAATATGCCATGCAGGGTATACCACATTCCAGATTTTTGACAGGTTCATTAATTCATGCGCAATATACTCACTTTTAATGCTTTTTAAAACTGACGTGGCGGCATCTCTTTCCAGACATGTCACCCACAATTTTTAAATTTAAAATTTTTTTTAAAAGTTCATAAACGTAATTGGTATCAGTGTTTTCATAAAAGTTTGATCTGTTAAAAAATAACATTTATGCTGAATGGTGAATACTATATAAAAGAAACAAAACACAACCAAGCTGTATCTCTTTTGGTTGTTTTGCCTCTCAATAAAATTGGAAAAAACATGATCAAAAATTTGCTGGTCATGTACACACTTACCAGGGGTTAATTAATTTCCACTCAATCTTATTTGCACTCATTTTCAACTTGCGTGACAAATTAAGCATAAATCACACCCCAACACAGTCCACAGTACGCTGACACCACCTTCCTCAATAATCAAAATCGGAGGAAAGGACTCGGTCACCCACAAACATTGCTCACCAGCGCTTGCAGGGTTAAAACACTCTAATCAAACACTGCTCTCCAGCAGTCACAGGATTAAACATTAACACACTGCTTTCAAGCATTCACAAGGTTAAACACTATAATCAAGGCTATGGATTCTTAGAGCATACAAGGACCAAAGTTATTAAAGTTTTAAGCTTTAATAGAAAAAAGGTACAGTGCTTACAGAATACCAAAATAAAGATAAAACAAGGTGACATACATACATGCAATACCATTATGACATAAAAAGGGAGAAATCTCAGAAAATACCACACTCTTTCAGTGTAGCTTGTTTTCTTAGTCCTGGGGCAAGGAAAGAATTGGGACACAGCTCAGCTGATGGATTAACCCCACTGTGAACCCAGTTCCCTGTTAAAACCATATTTTTATACCCTAAATAATTGGTTCAGGTTTTAAAACTGCCCATCAGTTTATTGGTGTAATTTATTGCCCCTGACTGGCTGATTAGGTAGGTGATTAGGGGGAAGGTACAGGAATGCCTATTTGTATATGTCCTTGACTGACCCATTTTAATGTGGATGAGGGATGTTCAGATTGGATGAACCGACCCTTGTCTCTGGTTCTTTGAAATAGATGAAACTTCAGGCCCCATGTCAAAAGTCACAGTTTGGAGATAACCTGTTACTCCCGCCTTCAACAAACGAAACTTAGTGGTTTATGACCGGAGTTAAAGGGGTTGTCTCACTACATTGATTCATCTTACTTTAGTCCTGTTTTCTTGGTTTCATTTTGAATTCAGTGGCACGTTTACTGGCTGCAGTATAAGCCAGGTCTATAGCTATAGCAATCAGTGCTGGCAGCCTATCATGAGAGATTGAACAGGTCTGTAACTATAGTGACCTGAGAAGAAGTTGCAGCCCATACAAGAGGGGATATCTCAGAATAAGTAGGATACTGTTAATGGACATATATTGCAAAGTGACTTGTTTTTGCAAGATCTTTAACATAAAAAGCAATGCTTGTAGTGAGACAACCCCTTTAAGGATGCTTGAATAAGCCAGCTTGTTGACATCGGAATACATATAATTGATATGTGGTGAGGGGGGGTATACATAAACAATCCATAGTCGCTGGGATATATTGGATATAACACACTTTTCTATTACACCTCCCTGTTTTGGAGTGGTTGTGGGGACTGGTTTACCTGCCATCTCCTAAGCCCACCTCCACCTCTGTCCTCTTCTGGTGAAAGAGACCATCTGAATTACCATTTTCAATGCCCTTTTTATGTTGTATTGTGGAATCATACTACTGTAACACCCGGCTTCCTCTGAGTAGTATCCCATTGTCATATAAAATGAGGCTTTGAGAGACATATATGAAGAAAGGCGCTTCAAAGTGAATTGTCAAGTCTCGTTTTCAGTGTATAATGCGCTTGAATGCATGAAAGTGGTTTTTGTGTGATTATAAACGAGGTCTAAAGTTCGACGCACCGCGCCTATTTGTTAAGCGCATTATGTAACTTAGGCACATTAGTAATGTGCCTAACATGTATAAATGCTATAGATAGGCTGGAAATAAAAGAAAAGTCATTAGAATAGCAAGTCAGTGAATAGAAACTATAGCACTGATCTTGCTTGGTGGACCACAGGTCCCAGCAAGACCTGTGGTGTCCTGGCTCTTGCTGTATGTTAATAAAGGGTGGGGAGCAGCAAAAATAAAAATTTTAAATTTAATGTAGTAAAAATATAACAACAACATCATTGGGTTATTTAATGTAAAACTAGTTTTAGATTCTATTAAATTTAAATACATTTTTATAGGAGATATTTTTTTATATTTTTGGGATATTATATATTTTTATATTTATTTTAAAAGATAACTTTTTTTATTAAATTTAAATCATTTAATTTTACATAGTTTGATAATTATCATAAATTACTTTTTATTAATGTACTGGTGTAAGTTGAGAAAGAAAGGACATTTTTTTGCCCTAATGGCAAATCTAGCTCCACTTTGACTCCTCAGGCTCAGGCAGACCACATTGAAATAGGTCTGCCTGTTCGAGCAGTAATGCGCCTAATATTAATGCGCCTAATAATGTCTAATATTGCGAGTGTGGTGCGACACCCCCCCCAAAATGCCCCCTCATGTTAGGCATATTAGAAAGTGTCGAGTCTTATGAACAATGTGCCCAACACATTCATTAGACATCTTAGACTGCTCACTTAGGCACATTTTACCCCAGAAAAGGGTGAAAATCCCGATTATACATGTCACCCTTAGGCTATGTTCGCACGGCTTATTTGCGGGGCGTAATTACGCCCCGCAGTTACGCCGTGTGGACGGGGGCGGGGTGGGAGCGGGAGGTCGGCACCTCGCCGGCCCATAGTCTTTCATTACCACCGGCGCGTATACGCCGCTGGTAATTCACATGTTACTTATCTCCTCCGCGGCGTATTCGCCGAGCAGGGAAGGAGACGTAATCCATAGTCTCTGTGGAATGGGGGATTACCGTAATGATGGGAGTTTTCCAGCCGTAATTCGCGCACTACGGCGCATAATTACGGACTGAAATACATCCCATTTTAAGCCATATGAACATAGCCTAAGTGTTTGGTCAGACAAAGTACCACCAAAGTGATGTATCTGCTCTTAATTCTTTATTTTCTACATTTCTCTACTGCTGATTCACCTTTTTACCATATTCTGTCATATATCGAATTTTTTAACGGTAGGAATATTTATGACCTGACCACCAAGTTCAATTGTTAACGCACTTCTAATTTAGCTGATATGTGACTATGCCTGAATGAGAATGTGAAATGTTCTGTTTGTCTTGTTTTTGGAGAAATCTCAAAAAAAAAACATAAAAAAAAAAAAAGAGGTTTAGTGGTTTATGACCGGAGTTAATGATGCTTGAATAAGTCACCATGTAGACAATGGAATACACTTAATTGATCTGTGGGGAGGGGACTATATATAAACAATCTGTAGTCACTTGGATATACAGTACATAACACACTTTCCTATTACATTGTATGTAAGTCAAAATGATAAAAAAAAACTACACTTCCATGCACAGAAAATGAATCCTAGATAGAAAAATAAAAGTTACTGGTCTCAGGGAAAAAGAGGCTTTCAAAGCAGATTAAAAAAGTTTTTATTGTTTAAATAGTAAAGCCCAAAAAACAAA